>CM050404.1:39651976-39877782 GCA_027580255.1 Therioaphis trifolii
GGTGATAGAGAACCGATTATGGCTATGTATTTGGTCCAGTTAACGCTACGTGTGGCTGAAGGTGGCGAGGAGGTGATTGGTGAATCAGATAGTGTGAGTAGCATAGGATTGTGGTCGGAGGATAGTTCATTGTGATTATTTATTTCATATGAGAGTCGAGGGAGACGGATTAGTGCTATGTCTAGGACATCTGGTCTGTGACCAGCAATAGCCGGGAATAATATCGGAGAAACTGGGGTTGTAACGATGTAGTCGTCATTAAGAGCGTGATTGTATAGTGTGTTAACTTTAAAAGTCAGTGCCAGGACGGAGACAACTCACAATATAAAATATACGTCTTTCATTAAGGGGAAAAAATGCACAAGGGCATATAATTTTATTATATAAGTAAATACACTTGAATTAGAATAATAATTAATATAATAATAAACGCTACGGATGACAAAGACGTGTTACCGTTAAATAGTGACACACAATATAATTAACACAGTATTGATATACGGTGACCCGGCGACCACGTACGCGCGAGCGAGTGCCGACGAACGACTGACTCTAGTCGGGGAGCCGCCGCGTAGGTTAGACAAATAAGCACCGGTCACCTGACCGACGACCGTTATCATAATATGATATTAATAACAATATAAATAAGGTTATAAACAGTAATATATAACAAGTGTGTTACCAACCGGGTTTGGTCAACGGCTGTGCCAGAGAGGGTTTTGCGTTTAAATCGCCCGCGACAAAAAATTTATGGTTGCCGTTTGTTAGAGCGTCTATATCGTCAGTTTTCAATGGTCGATTCGGCCTTTTGTACACGGCGGAGATTTGTATTTGATCATAGATATTTCGACGGTGGTTGACGAAATAGATTTCGGTATAGTAATGCGTCTGTTCACTATTTTACGGTGGATGAGTATGGCGGTGCCGCCACAGGCATGGCCACGTAGGCTTGAGGTGTTATATGAGCGATAAACGTGATAGTTGCGGAGCTTTAGTTGGTTGAGGGGTTTTAGTTTGGTTTCATTTAGAAGAACGATATCGATATTTGTTTTTAGCATAAGTGCGTGTAATTCGTTTATTTTAGATTTAATGCCGTTTGAATTCCAATAAAGGATTCAAAGGTCAGTCATGGATGTATTTTAGAAGGGATATGAATGAGTTGATATTGATACAGATGATTATTTTTGGATCATCGGTTTTTGAGATTGCTGAAAGAAGTTCTGAAAGAAGAGTGATAACTTTATATTTTTGATTGCTGGGTTACTTTTGGTAGCATTTGCAAAGCTTAGATTTCCTGGAGGAGGGGGTTGAGTCAGTGGATTCTTTATGTTGAGGTGTTATGTTGGAAAGTCGGTGGATGTGCTAGAAGCCGGTGTGTTTTGAGTGGGTGGTTTTTTTATGAGAATCTTAGTTACATGGGTTACATCATACATGGGTATAGGAATGACAGCCACGGAAGTTAGCCGTGTGTGCGCCATTGCCATTAGCACACGTCGGAGGCTGATCGTGGGTTTTGGAGCACTCACTGGTGATGTGTGCACTTGCGCTGAAGCACCCCCAACTTAACTTTAAGCACCCCCAATTTCAACGTCTTCGTAATTTCAAAAATCTATAGTTCTAACAATGTAGTTTTATTTTTTAAGATTTTATTATCATTTATTTATTTTTTCTTATCTCGCAAACTGATAAATAAAAATATGTGTGACTTCATATCAAGAATTTAAAACTGTATTAAGTAGCTAAAAACGTTTTCAAAGAATATGATAATTTCAATTTTTTAATTTCATTTATATTGCTTAATTATTCTAAACAAACCATTTTAAATCAAATTAATCAAATTAATCAAATAAATCAAATTCATACAAATATATTTTTGATATTTAATGAACATTTTAAGCTTTTAGCACCAATACGTTAGGTCATTTTGGAGTAATGACTTATGGCAAAATAAGTAAAAAATTTTGTTACACTCATCTCATTTGCGAAACGTTTTATCGTTTTTATTAAATTTTCCGGCAGTTTTCATCGAATATTTGAAAAACTTTTAAGATTTTTAAAAAATAACTTTTTTTAAATTACATAGAGAGATTTCTCATTTATAAAGATGTTGAATGCAATTTACGGATGTCTTCTACAGTTCTACAAACTACAACCCACTGTAAACACATAAAATAAACAATTTAAAACTAATACACTTATTTTTCGTAGTTAGTACCACTCGGAAATTAGAATTTGAAAATTTCTAAATGATTGAATGGGTTTGTAGGTACCTACTTTGAAATATTGAATAGATGTGATTTGACATTAATATGTTGAAATTATTTATTTAGTTTTTTACATGGTTTTTTTACATTTTTATTTCGGTAGGTGAATAAAAAGATATAATAATAGAAATATCCAAAAATCGATAATACTTAATGTTATAGAATTATAATTCAAACTTAATGTAATTGAAGAATATTTTGCATTTATAGAATATTTAAATTTTCTGTAGCATGTAGTTGGCAACACTGCCAACTCCCGCTGCTACCACTGTTATCTACGCTTAGTTTTTATTCAGTTACAGTTATGTTATGCACGTTATGTTACGTCATGTTATGTTATGTTTGTTCATTATTCTTTTAATTATATTGTTAATTAATAACAGATACACCTTAGTATTTTTGTTAAGATGGGTCGTCGTGGTAAGACGTCTCCCTACAACATCAGACGTGGGATTCGAACCCACGCCCTCAATAAATCATATTAAAATTAGATTCACGCATTAAATCATTCCAATTAGTTAAATTTAGAGTGAAAACATTTCTACCTGATTCAATTAATGCAGCAATTTCTTTTTCAAGTAAATATCCAACTGAAACATATTTTTTATTATGAATATCAAATTTTGATTTACCAACTGTTGAAACTGGCGAAGACATGTTTGATTATTCGTTAAAAAAAAAAAAAAAAAAAAAACTGTATATTATATACTTAATATTGCAAAACGTAATGGTACTCTTCCGATTCTGGTACTTGGTAGACGTACGTCGTTTTATTGTAGGTATGAATTTTTTCTAAAATACGTTTTATTAATTTTAAAACTTTAATGCAGTTTAAAGCAATGCAAATGAAATAACTTTTTTGTTTATATACCAACAAAAAATAAAAGTGAACACTGTGTTCTTATGGTTTAAGACGTGATTCTTTATTTTACATTTACCTACCATGCTAAGTATTCTATCCTCCCCCCCACGGCCCCACCTACTAAATTATTATTTAATCCTAACATATGTATCTTAAAGAGTGACGTCTTAAACCATTAAAACACAGTGTTCACGAACATATTAAACATGATTGAAATATTTAAGTAAAATATTTCTTATTTTGAAATAAAAATATAAAATATTATACTTTTGATTTTAATAATTAAAATTTATATTAATAATTATTATTATCGACTTCATCGATACCATTACGTTTGTAACAGAAGCAGTTGGTTAAATCCTTGTATTTAAATCTGTTATTGACATCATTTATAAATTTACTTCCTTTACTCAATAAGAGTAAAGGACATTTGTTTGAAAATCTTGCAGGTTCACGAAAAGGACAATCACCTTTGAGCCAATTTCCGAGAATTATTCCACATGTCCAACACTGAACGCTGTCTTTTGACTTGAAAAAAAATCTTGCTTCCGCTAATTTTATTTTATCACTAATTAAAGTCGAAAATTCTTTGAGAGATTCAAATCGCTTTACAGATGATTCATATCCTGGAAATGTAGGTGTTTTTGATATTTTTGATTAACTGAACTGTTTGAAAATAATCGTTCATAGTTGTTTGATACATTGTAGAAAAAAAATGTAATATTTTGATTTTATAAAAAAATGTTTTAACAGTATAAAAAAATAATAATACTGTATAAAAAGTTGAAACAAATAAGTGTTACAAAATCGTAGATTCTAAAAATTTGTTCACTAATATTTGGTTAGACATGATCTATCTTAGTTTAATGAGATAGTTGTGCAGTATATTAGATGTTTACTAATTTCATGAATTAAATTTTATAAAAAAAATGTGTAAAATAAAATTGTACGTGTTTGTAAATGTTATGAGTGAAATATAATTGTGTGTGTATTTTTGAGTATGTGATTGTTTTGAGTGAAATAAAAATAGTGAGTAAATTAAAAAAAAAAATGTATTTTATTTTCTACACAGTGAAATATGGTGGAATTAACCACTTAACTGGTAAAAATCTCCCTGTAAATATACACGGTAAACGATTTAACCGCTGAACTGGTAAAAATTTGACTTCTAAAATGGAGCCAGAACATACATAATATAGGTTTTTTGAACAAAAAAATCACACACTAAAAAATAGGTGGAAATTGCCGGCCAAACCGAAAAAAATTGGCTTCTAAAATGGAGTCAGAACATACAAAACCATACTACTTACCGTACAGTAATTTAATCTGAAGTTATTGTCGGTTTAGTATAATTATAAATTGTATATTTTGAAATCCACAGAATTTTACCGGCGTATCAAATGTATGCTAATATATGCAAAAGTATGTTAAATGTAGGAACTAAATAAAAAATAAGGAAATAGCCAACAAGTATGTTTTTAAGTGGAAATATTATAGAATTTTCATAAATATATATTGTAATTTTAACAGGATTCAATAAAATTTATTTAGAAATGAGTGTGCAATAAATTGTATAAACCTATGAATTCTTATAACATAGGGTCAACTTTAAAATCTTGTAACCTATATTATGGTCCACAGTACAAAAGTACATATGATATGAATATGGGTTTATAGGGGATGTGTTCTATTGTATCTAGTCTCAACATTTATGAATTAAACATATAGTAATTTAATAATTCAAGCAGTAATTAGTATGTAACATAATAAAGTATTCATTTATATTTGTAACGTAGATCTTTAATTAATGTTATTATTGATTATGTAATAATTCAATATAAGAATTAATTTAGCATTTTGAGTTGGCAGTGGAGAATGTTGGGTTGACTACTTGACTAACGCACACACATACACACCAATACATTTCTATTTTACAGTCAGGACATTGTACAGTAATAAACTGCTACAACCGCAGCAAATGCGCCCAGTGTGTACCACCCCGCTTCTATATCTACAGTATTTCCATCATATTTAAGTATATAAAAAAACTAATATATATGTATATATATTATTTCTTTTATTCTGGTTTGTACACTCTATGGCGACAGTGAGGCGGTGAACAGAGTTAATAATCTATAGAATAGTACAATTCGGCTCAGTTATCGGGAATGTAAGAAAAAATATATAAAATGTCTTTAAGTCGTAGAAAAATACCTACCGGTTTGCCGGCTGCGCTCTTTGTGTGGACACACATATCCCGGACCCTATAAGAAATGGGCGATTGTAAACTCCGCCAGAATATCGGTCAAGATAAAAAGGTAATAATAGGTCTATGGTAAACTCCGCCAGTTTTTTTTTCTTACCTGTAATGGGTATATGTAAACTCCGCCAGTTTTTTTTTTTTTTACCTGGTCAGTGCGACAGTACTCACATTGCCACGTGCCTTCTCACATTAAATACGTTTACATCTATTGTGATGATATATGTCAAAATTGATAAAATATTGTCAAGGTTAGATTGATTCAAATTATTAATAATTTTATCTTCATATTATCTGAAATCAGGATTTCCAATGATGATGTCGGCAGTAGATAAGGTACACGTAAAGACGTATACTTTGACGAACATAATCATTCGTAGTCTGCGTGTTTCCGTACGAACGAAATATGTCGCAAGAAAATAATACTATAAAATTAATTACTGGCCAACGAGGCAATTTGTTGGTTGTATTTAAAAATTATAAGTATAATAAAAATATAAAATACGCGTCTGGTGAAATAAAATGGAGGTGCAATAACAAAAATTGTAATGCATTTATAAAAACTGTTGGAGCTGAGCAGCATAATATTGCTTTAACACATTTTGCAAATGATACTCACATTACTTCATGCCTTCCAATTTCCATCCAAACACTAGAAAGACAAGAAATAATTAGTTGTGTAAAGAGGAAAGCGGTAGAAGATATCCGTGATAAACCGGGTAAATACATTTCAAAACTAATTAGTAATAAAATAGGTACATGTGTCGTATGCTATCAGAGATTGCATACGACACATGTATATTATTATAGTCATTTTTTGTAAATGGCATACACCTCTTATAGCTAAAATATTAAATACTGATATATTTTTTCTTTTAGCTAAAATATTAAACATGGGATTAGAATGTTGTAGTAGTACAATAAGAAACTCTACAAATTTAACTTCAAATGACATGTCGTTGGTAAAGAGAAACATGTATAATGCACGTAGAAAATTAATGCCACCAGTTCCAACTTCGCGATCTGAAGTTATTTCTTCGCTTATTCAGATGGCACCAAAAACGATCAGAGATGAAAGTTTTTTAATTTTATCTGATTTCAATAGTGAGATTGTTATATACCTATAGTTCTATTACAAATCTAAAATATTTATGTATCTCAGAAACAATTTATGTGGATGGAACATTTGATTATTGTGTTAAATTTTTTTATCAATTATTTACTTTACATGGATATTTTAATGGACATTATATACCACTTGTCTTCTGTCTTTTAAAAGATAAAAAACAAGAGACTTACATTAATTGTTTCAAATCAATCTGTAAAAAATGTTTAGAGTTAAATTTAGTTTTTAGTCCAACAGAAATAGTTGTCGATTTTGAATTAGCAATTCATAATGCATGCGAAAAAATATGGCCTGATGTTAATCTAGTAGGATGTAGATTTCATCTCAGCCAATCATGGTGGAGGGCAATTCAAAACTTTGGACTGAGTGTTGAATATAAAAGTGAATCAGAAATAAGTAAGTGGCTTCATCTATGTTTCGGATTATTATTTTTATCTCCGGAAAAAGTTCCCGATGTATTTGCATTTACTTTAGAAGCAATCATGCCATCCGACCCTAGAGTAACTAAGTTCTCAGATTACCTTGTTGACAATTATATAAGTAATGAAGCAGCATTTCCTCCTCATTTGTGGGCTGATCAAAATGCAAATTTAAATCGAACAACAAATGCCTGTGAATCCTTTCATAGTCATCTGAGAAATTCATTTTATAAAAGTCATCCGAATGTTCACATTTTTACTAAAGTTCTTATCGAATTTCAAACCAAAACTTATATTACACTAAATGGCATATCTCAAGTAAATCAGCTAAAAAATTCGAAATAAAAAAAAAATGACAGTATTACAGGATGCTATGAATAGGTATACTAATAAAGAAATACAAGACTTAGATTATTTGCAAATTGTATCACATCATTATAGTTTTCATACATGACAATATATATAACAATTATTTATTAATTATTTAATATATTTTATTATATTATGTGGGCGATTATTTATTTATTATTTTTTGACTATGATTTGTGTATATTTAATGTTGACAATTATTAATTATTATTATGAAAAATAGGATTTTGGATTATTTATTATGATTTTTTATACTATGATTTAAATATTGATATGATATGATATGATATTATATTATAATTCTTAATATCATATTAATTTTATACTACTATTTGATTTTCTTCACTGGCGGAGTTTACATAACCTCAATTTTACCTGATATTTTTCAGTGGCGGAGTTTACATGAACCCAATTTTACCTGTTTTTTTTTCTGGCGGAGTTTACAGTAAAAAAAGGTACTTGTGGCGGAGTTTACATGCGCCCTAAGAAATGACTGTGAGTGGCGGGTGGAAGCAAGTCTTAAGGTCAGTTTTTCTTTCGTATTGTAGTGTCGTATATGCGTGCCACATATACAATTCCTAAATATTATATCATTTTTACTACTTTCATTTTCCACTCTATCACCACTATAGTAATATTTCTTTCGATAGCTTTCATAATAAATCATTGTTATTTGCATCTTTTATTTCAAAAATATATTATCATACAAATTGCGTGTTACACTTAGTATATTATAAATGTATAAAATGTGTAAAATAGACACCAAGTGCAAATGTAAAAAAGAAAAATAGAATATATATAAGAGACTAGTATCATGCGCCCAGTATATAGTATATAAAATATAAAACAATAGTGTTGAAATTCCAATGAAGCAAAAATGAGCTGAAGTAGAATACTTGTAAGAATGATAAAATAAAATGAACATGTGAAAATTCGTATTAATATTAGGAAATACTTATCAAGTGTTGATGATGTACTTACGCGAAGACACAAAAGAAAAAAATGTATAGATGAGTGAAGAAGGAAGTCCGACAGGAGGTCGGGAAAGAAAGTGACAAACCCGAGTTCGTCAGCCCAGGCTAAAGGCTCCATTCCGAAATAAGACTTTTCGATTGTACAAAAATTTATTATGTAAGTTGGCATAATATGTTTTATTTTTAAATTTGTCGAATGTGAATAAACATAAATCTTTCATCACCGGTTAAAAAATCTTGTTAGATCGTGTTTAAAGAAATACTAATTGTCGTTGCGCGGAACTTAGTCATGACGTATACAACAATAGTTAAACGTATCAACAGATATTATTTCAATGACAATTTTTCGGACAAAATACAACCTTAGCGAAGACACGACAATACTATATAAATCACTGTTGCGACCGGAAAAATTATATTACGCGCGCACCTCCTATTTGTGGTGACACCGATTCGGTCAGCCATGCTGTATGTATGTGTGCACGCGTATGTTAAAAACACAACGGAAATGAACGGAGTTTCCGAACGAAGTGTTAGTGTGTGTATGAGTCTATACATGTATGTGTGTAAACTTCAACTAAGAGAACGAATAGATAGCTAAAATAAATAAAACATGGTAACAATATACGACACATTACACATACCTTATAGTGTTGCTGTATAGTAAATAATTTGCAGTCATAATAAAGAAGAATAATATAAATTGCCTATTAGGCACAACGATAATAAATATACAAATCAAAATCATTTATAACAATAACATAAATGACCTGTTTGGCATTGCAATAAACTAAAATAAATAAAATAAAAACTCACAGATGTTGGTCGGTGCTCTTCTGGCGAGCCCACTATCTGTACGTATTTAAAACTTCACTAAAACTAACACACGTAAAGAAAATAGCAAAATCAAGTTAACTATAAATTAAATATGTGACAATTAGAATCACCAAGACACAACAGCAATTCATTTGAGTTACACAAAATTATAAATACGAAATTAAAATGAATTAAATACACGACTATTTGAATCGCATCAACTAAAACAAATGATGGGCAATTCGTGCCCGTGTACAAAATTATTTATGTATAATACAACTTTCAATGAAAATTCACGCACAGCATTTCGCACGTGGTGTACGGAACAAGGCAAGACAATAACCGTAGTCCGTATGTAACAAATTTTTCGAGTATAAAATTGAACAACAATTACACAATTAATGATAACTTAAAATTATATCTAATGATTATGCACGCGGGTGTGTTTGTGTGTGTGTGTGTGTGTGTGTGTGTGTGTGTGTGTGTGTGTGTGTGTGTGTGTGTGTGTGTGTGTGTTGTGTAATGTGTACGTGTGCGCCGAACGGTTGATGACGAATTTTGATCTTTGGCCATAGCGTGGCAGGGTGATGCGCGCGTAGTTAATTTACGGACTCTCCAACCTCGGTAATTACAATTTACGACGATACGCTCCCGCGGCGTCGAATGTATTCTGAAATGACAAAGCCTGCACCGTGTTAATTCTAAGGAATTAAAATCATAGAAAGTATAATTGTAAAGGTTGATCAATATTTTATGATCATTCTTTACTTTTTTCAATTTTCCTATACTCTCTTTCGGGAGTTTGTAATTTGCACCAAATTAAAGATATGTAATTTGCACCACTGTAGGTAGTCGAAAGTAGTGTTTGTAATTTGCACCAAAATAAGGGTATGTAATTTGCACCACCCTCAGGTAGTAAGAAATAGGAATTGTAATTTGCACCAAAATTATAATCGATTATTTTTTCGATAGTATCATTTGTATCGATAGTTTTATTAATCGATATTCTCGTTGACGCGACGTCAAGACTAGATGAACACGAATGACAATAATAATTTTTCGGGATTTTTCACCTTATCTGGTAATATTTTGACGTTTTACGTCCAATTGTCGGTCGTAATCGCGTTATATCACGTTATATGTGTATTTATATAATGTATATCAGTTTATTATTTTGATCAAATACTAAGCTATACTACATAAGCTATACGTTTAGTCTTGCTGTTTCGTCGTAATACGTAATTTAACGTAACATTTTTGAAGTGCAGTATTTAATTTTTTTTTAAATATGGAAGTTAAGATAATTAAAAGTAATCGCGGGGAAGATATTTTAGAATACGATAACCATACTTTTTATTTTGCTTATAAAACAAAAACTACAAATATAATACGTTGGCGTTGTACACAGAGAAAATGTTCAGCGAAATTGTTTACTACAGGTGAAAATTTGACGATTGTCCGGGATGAAAGCGTACATTTAAATCACGATAAGAAAAACTTAAACGTTTATAAATTAAACCAATTGTGCAAAATAAAAGCACGAGAATCACCATATGAAAAACCAGCCAAAATTTTAAGAAATGTAGTGCAAAATTCAACAGATTCCAATGTTATCACTACTAAGGATATTTCAGATTTAAGACGTAATATATATAATACGAAGAGGAAGATATTGCCAAAATTTCCAGTATCACAGAATGAAGTACATTCCATGCTGTTAACAATGGATATCAAAACACACACAGGTGAACCGTTTATTTTATCAAACGATTCTGATAAAAATATAATTATATTTTCTTGCAAAACAAACATTGATTTTTTATGCAAAAGTGAAACAATCTATCTTGATGGGACATTTGATTATTGTCCGAAATTATTCACTCAACTTTTTACTTTACATGGATATTTTAATAATAATTACGTTCCACTTGTATTTGCGCTGTTACCAAATAAAACAAAACAAACGTATACACATTTTTTAAATATTTTGGTACTTGAATGTCAAAATGTTGGTCTAATATTAAAACCTACAAAAGTTATATGCGATTTTGAAGAATCAATTCATATTGCTTTAAGAGAAGTTTGGAATGATGTTAATATCTTTGGGTGTCGTTTTCACTTAACGCAATCTTGGTACAGGAAAATACAAAACTTAGGACTATGTAAAGCGTATAAAAATAATAAAACCCCCGAAGGTGAATGGTTGAATAATATTTTTGGGTTAATATTTTTAAATCCTAATGAAGTGGGCTCATGTTTTGTTGATGACTTTATGTCAACAATACCACATGATATTAAATTTCAAATGTTTGCTGACTATTTGACTGATAATTATATAGACAACAATTCATTATTTCCACCGTATATTTGGGCAGTTGCATCATCGTCGTCGACACACACAACGAATGCATGTGAATCCTTTCACAGTAAATTTAACGCAGAGTTTTATCATCCACACCCACAAATTTTCAGTTTCATTAAAGTTCTAACAGATTTTCAAACAGATACGTACATAAAACTATCAAGTTTACATATAACTCCGCGAATAACTTCTCAAACATGTCAACGGACGAAACAAATTCAAGCTGCTTTGGACCAGTATGATAATAAATTGATTTCAAGAACTTCATTCATTGCATTAGTTGCATACAAATACAATAAACGTGTAAGTATTAAAACAGTGAAATATAACAGCAATTAATAGTATGTACCGACATAAGTTTACTTTTTTCAAACTATAAATTATTTTTACAGATTATTCCACCTTCAATTAACTGCGAAACATAAAATGGTATCAAAACAATCCGTCAAATCAAATAAAACATAGGTGAATTTGTTTTTTTTTAATTTTACATATAATTGTTTTAATTGACAAACTTTTTTTTTATAAATTTGTTTTTTTATTAATTTTACACATATAATTATTTTAATGGGACACCTTTTTTTTATATTCATAATTATACGATTTTATATAAACTTACAACAATATACGCTCAACTCTTTTATAAATAATAACTAAGCTTCAGTTATTTTAGGATATAGAAAATTGTAAGTTGGTACCTACTATCGTCCAAATTTTTTTTGTATACTATCGAAAAAATAATCGATTTTAATTTTGGTGCAAATTACAATTCCTATTTCTTACTACCTGAGGGTGGTGCAAATTACATACCCTAATTTTGGTGCAAATTACAAACGCATTTTTAAAAAAATGGTGCAAATTACAAATGTTTTATATGTTTTGGGTCAATTTTGGTGCAAATTGACTACAGCCTCTCTTTCTGTATCTTTTTTCTCTATACATTGGAGTCCGTGAGAAAGAATTTGTAAGAAAGAATGGCACTTGAGGGTTCATTTAGCTCTCATCTCAATAGCTTTTCTAGGCGAGAAGAAAAACAGCCTAAAATAGAGTAAAAACGGTGAAATTCGTACTTTCATTAAATCGACTTTAGTAATTTCGGCATTACTCTAAAAGTAATGTTGCTAGAAACTTGAAATTTTCACCATAAATGATTGATGTATTACTACATACTACAAAAAAAAGTTTGAACAAAAATTATAAATTTTCTTATTATTATCGTGATATGCGGATGCGCATGACAACGGCGACGACCATCCTTATCTGTGTCCACCTTTCCTCGTCGTAAATCGTATGTGAATTTAATAACCGCCAAGGTTCATGTGTCTTATGTAATTATTCTGATTGTCGTATTGTTTTTGTGAATTATCATCTTTATAAATTATTCAAATTATTATAGCGATTTATACTTATTCAGCCAACTCCCAATTATTATTTTATTATTATTATTATTATTATTCATAAATGTTACGTGGATTTTATTTTTCGTTCTGTCGTTCTATGTCACTCATTGAGAACACACCACTTTTTGTTTGTAGTATATTTTTTCTCTCGTTCTCTATTGCTCATTGAGAACAAGTGATTTCTTTCTTTCTTGTCAGTTGACTTGCATTGAGTGATCATTGTTTTTTCGGTTGTTATCAGTTTCGGACACAACGTTATACTATATTCTTATTTACTATATATACAGTGGCGTAGCCAGAAATCTCTCAAGGGAGGGGCCCACCAGATATAACACCAAAATCATACGTTTTAGTATATTATATTTTATATTTAATTAAGATTAAGACAATTAAAGTACTTATATTAAAGCATGTTACAATTACATTATAGTAATGTCTATTATTTTGACCAGTCTTGTAGTTGGTTATCTTCGATGTTGATTGATGATACATTGACAAGTAAAAGAATACGTTATTCACTACACGATTAGACTAGGATCACACTATATTGTGTTTTATCGGCAATTAAACAGCAACTGAAACTGAGCAACGCGTGTGCGGTATCGAACGGTTCCAGAGAAACAGTCTAGTCTAGAATCTAGATACGATAATCCATTATCGAGTTTATCTTTTGCTATTTATATTTTACTGGGTATCGCAAGATAATGCGAATTAACAATTTACTATTTTTATTTTGGTTTTCATATCAAATCATTATTTAATCATACATTGTAAAGTATTAAAGTATAATACGAGTGTCGATTACTGAGTAGTATTGTGTTATACTATTATAATATGTACTACACGGGCCAAGGGGGGGGCGGGCCCCTATGGGCCCCTCCCTAAATACGCCACTGTATATATATTAATATTATTATTTTCATTATACTAATAAACTGCTACGGCGAATATCGTGATCTGTGCAGTGTTCGCTATTCATTACAGTCACCAGGGTTGCAAAACGTTTTAAACAAGTGGTTATGTTTTAAACGTTTAATGAACAAACTATTAAAACGTTTTATTTAAGATTAAAAAAAAAAAAAAATTATCTTGGAAATCTTTGGTAAATTTTTAGATAATTTGCATGAATTTATAAGAATATTAATTGTTTGTAAAATAAATTTGTGAAATTTATGTAATTAAATGTATTTTTTATTTTTCTTTGATTAGAAGTTTAAACTATTTTTAATTTAAAATTTTAAACTCATTATGTTACAATTTAAAATAATAAAACTTACTATTTCAACTAATAATTACTTGTAATATTGACTATAAATGTATCTATATATCTATCTATAAATAAATAAATAAATAAATAAATAAATAAATAAATATATATATATATATATCTATCTATAAATAAATATATATATATATATATATATATATATATATATACAATGTTTAGTAACATGTATTATGATGTATTCAACTTTGTTATTTGTTTTCATATTTAAGTTATAACTAACAAGCATTTTTGAATTTTGTGATAAACTTACATTTGCTCTGAGCCCTAAAGTAAAAAAAATGATTTTCTATTTAATAAAGCTGTTTATAGTTTAAACTATGTAACGAACAAAACATTTTTAAAAAAAGTTTAATACACTGTTTTCAACACGTTAAAAAACATTTAAAGCAAAAAAACATAGTTTTAAACGTTTTATACGTTTGAAACTTTTTTTTTTTAACTATTTGTTTGCAACCCTGACAGTTACTTTGATCCTGAGCTGAAAAATCATTTATTAATTAGTATTATTATTATCCATCGTGTGTGCTCGAGATCGGAACTGGTGCCTGTCGATCACGTCACGCGCAAGTCCGCCAGCACTCGGCGTGGTGTGTGAGAGGCCATCCAGGTCGTCGTGAAATAACCAGCCGTCATTGTTACCAGCCACAGTTACCTCCAATCATATTCTTTACCTGCCTTAGTTTTAAGTGTGAATTGAGTATTAAGATTTAAGTATTTGTTCGAATTTTCGTGAGGTCTGTGGTCATTGCACCAGACCGATCTGCATACAGAGACCTCCTCCTTGGATACTTAAATTCGACTACCTCATTTCTATTGTATAAATTGTATTTCCCCATTTCCGTGTGATTTTTGACGCTCTATCATTTTCATCCCGTCCATCATCGTTGTTTTCGTTTGTACATGAAGTGTATTGTATGTTGGGTCGTGAATTCACCACTGGTTGCGGCGTTCACGCGCAGTGACATTGCCTACACCAAGAATCGTCAGGCGCATAATTCAATTTTTGATTATTGGTTAGTGGTGGTTATCGAGCTCGAGCGGAACGCAATATTTGAGTGTTTTGTGTTTCGTTTTTGAAATTTTCTGGATTCAACCGTGAGCCGTGAATTGTTGCTCACGGAAGAATATGTTTCGGCAATTCGCCAAGCAATTGGGACGCGCGTTGTGGACGACGAGTCACGCGCGACGGGCGCCGGTGTGACGGTGGACATTGCGGACAGCGGACGACGTCTTATGCACGACAAAGCGGACCCGTGTAGCCACGTAAGCCGTCGCGTACAGAAGTTTGAGCTTGTGGCGAGCGTTCGGACACGTGTGGCCGCGTCAGCCGACGTGCATGGGAGTTTGAGGTGATGGCTTGCAGGGCGGAGGGCTGTGGAACGTCGTCCGGACGTCGACGCGACGGTGACAATGAGCTACAGACAAGCCGATCACAGGGAAGCCACCGTCGGAACCGAAACCGGTGCGAGTGGACGGCGCGGCGGTCGCGTTGGCTTCGACAGCGGCAGCGGTGACGGAGTGGCGTGCAGGACGCGAGTGGTGTCGCGAAGAGCGGCGTGGACGCGGGTGGCAGTGATGGACGATCGCGGTGACACCGCCGATCGTCGCGCGTCATGGCTGCGGCGATGAGGAGCGTGGGTCCGAAAAATGTCCGGTACTACCGGCGGAGCAGAGCTGGACGTTCAGAGGCGGCACCGTTATAACACTTAGTGTTTAATTGTATTGTATTGTATGTCGAATGCCGCGCGTGCGTGCGTGTGTGTGTGTTTGGTGTGTTGGTGTGTATGTGTGTGTGTGTGTCTGTGTGTCTATGTGTGTGATTTATTTATACCTTTATTAATATGTTTAATAATTATTAGCTTACCTATCTATAAAATATTGATATTTTATTATTAAATGTATTAAGAATTTAAATAGATTATTTTGTATATATTTTAATATTTTTACTGTTAACATAGTTGTATGATTACGTTTATTGTTATCATTAAAAATATATTTTTACTATCTTAAATGTTACAAAAGCAATAATTAAATATTCAAAAAAATAATTTTTTTTCATGGCTCTGGGGCGTCCATCAAAAAGTATTTAAAATGTATCGATACTTATTAAACAATTACCTATGTATATATTATAGTATACATTGCTTGGAAATGTGTCACTGAGATATCTTCGTAATTGGATCACGATAAATCGTTAAATATCAAGCAGAAATGTTAGGAATTATATTTTATCTGTGATGAGACAAAATTATAATTATAATATTGAAGTGTATATTTTAGTTTTAAAAACACACAATATAAATAAGAAATGTGTATATTGTATGTCAAATATAAATATTGAATTACAATAGACTTTTTATAGAAATACATATTATTTTCGTAAAAATATTTTTGTTAATTTCAATCCACAAAATAATAATTTTAATTTTAATCATTTCGAACAATATCGGTATGTTGTTAATCAATATGATTTAAAAATATCATATGGAATCATTTGTTTCGTAATCGCTATTACAGCTATAACGTTCTGCACACCATGTTTCCCAATTTTCAGGATTCGGTGAATTGATATGAATTTCGTTAGTTACATCTACATATGTTTTGAGATAATACAGCAATTGATTTTGAGGAACTAATTTTGATACTCGATGTAGCACCCTAAAATCAAATATTCATACTAATTATAATTTGATCGACTTTATTACAGCCGACACTACTTCATACTATGGAATTTTTCGCTTCTTAGACGAAATAATGGTGACGGATTTAAAGAGCTCTTAATGAGTTTCTTTTATGATTAGTAAACAATACGTGTAGTATGATTTTATTTAAATTTGAAATCAATGATAATTCATGGTATCACAAACCGATTCTGGGCGAAACTCAAGTAATAATTAATTATTTTAGTGTGAGCTAATTAAGTTTTCAAAAAAATGAAAACCCTTATGATAAACAATTTTTTTTGTTTTTATTTTAGAATTGTACAATCTTTAAATATATTTTCACGATGAGTACAATTTATGAATGGTGTATACAATATTTATATGTAGATAAGGTAATAGATAATATTCAAACTCATCTCGACGCAGTTCAAAAATGAGCACAAAGTTGGAGAATTGCACTCAACCCATCAAAAAGCTCAGCAGTCCTATTCACGTTACGAAGACCCAAATACTATAATACATTAAGGTTCAACGGTCAAAACATAGCTTGGTATCACAATATTAAATATCTTGGAGTTTTATTAGATAAAAAACTCACTTGGAATCCTCATATATCATCGAAATTACAGCAAGAATACTAACGCTTAAAAATATTATATCCACTTATAAATCGGCAAACTTCATTGAACTGGAAGTGCTCACTATTATTATATAAACAAATAATTCGCACTTTAATTTTATATCCAGCCCCGGTCTGGGGTCAATGTGCTACAACTCATATACACAAATTGCAAGTATTACAATCAAAAGTCCTACGTGTAATTCCAAATGCCCCATGGTTTGTCCGAAATGACGCACCGCACACAGATTTCAAAATTCCTACTATCAAAAACTACATAAAAGAATTATCGGTAAGCTTCTTTAACAAATTATCTAAAGCAAGTGGTCCACTGCACTTCAGGCTTCAGCGATTCACCCGTACAAATAGTCGCAGACTCCAACACGGCCGTCCACACGACGTCCTAAATCTTTAATCTACTATTGTATTATGTAAATATTATCTTATATTTTATTATTCTCATTATCTGTTAATGTTTCACAACCTTATCCTACTTAGTATATTTTAAATCATAGTTTTCACTATTTATACCATAATTGTGATCTAATTTATAAATGTTAAAAAATAATTAATTCTGTACACCTAAGTTTAGATGATGCCGACTGTCAGGAAAACTTTATACTAATAAAAAAATTAAAAAAAAAAAAAAAATTAAAAAAATATATTTATGGTAAACAGTTGATGTGATTTCTCAGTTTCAACCTAAAATATACTAGAATAATAACAAGAAGAACCCACGTCGACTTAATAATATTTTATATTCGTAAAACACCCCATTCCACCGTATTTAGACATTCTTTAAGTAAAAAATAACAACTGTATCCGATTACTATAAAAATTTAAATATTGCTAAGGCTATTTATAAAGTAGTTTTGTAAAATTTTAAGATCTTATAACCAAAATTGCAAATTTTATGAAATAAAAATAAAAATAAATTTGATATTTACGTAAAAAGAGTTTTTTGAGCCGTAATCCTAACTTTAAATGCCGTAAAAAATAATTTATTTAGTTTATCTTAATGAAACTCGAAGTCTAGATAAGTTAGGTGACATGACCTTAATACAGACTTGAAAATGTTTCAAAAACATTTTATCATTTTAGAGCTATATGAAGAACTTAAAAATTATTAAAAATATCTCATTCTTTTGGAAGTTTTAATCTAATTAAATTTTGAACATTTGATATAAAAACCTAAAAATTATAATAAGATCTTATTCGTATGCTGATATTACTAAAACAATTTCAAAAATTGTTCGACAGGATTTTTTTTATATGCATTTAAAATTTAAATTTTGACAAAAATCATTAATTAAGTGCAAATTTGCGATATTTTTAATAAAAACTTTTTGTAATTTAGAACTGTTAATGTGGTAAAAAAGATAAACTCAATGCATTTTTTATACGCACTTCAGGTTAGTATAAATTACAACTGAAATAAATGTATTTACGTAAAATGTAAAATTTATTTTTATTACATAAAATTTGTAATTTTTGATTTTAAGATCTAAAATTACTATACAAACTTCTTCAATAGTTTTGGCTATATTTTTATGGTAATCGGATGCTTTATTTTTTTTACATAAGCCAAAAGGCACATTTTTACAAATATCATTAAGTCAACGTTTATCTTGTTAACTACATAATTTATCTTGTTACAATTCCAGTAATTTTAACTTGAAACTTGAAAATCGCATCAATTGTTTATCATAAGGTTAACATTTTTTCTAAAATTATTTAGATGATACTGATTAAATTATTACTTGAGTTTCGCTCAAAATTGTTTTCCGAAAATAATGATTTATCATTGATTTCAAATTTTAATAAAATCATACAACACGTATCTTTCACTAATCGTAAAAGTAGCTCATCTTAAGCGTAAATCCATCACCATTATCTCGTTTGAAGAAGCTAAGAATGCAAATGGCACGTAGTCGAGCTACGTCCAGGTTTTTTATTTTATATTTCAATACTTTTTTGAAAAAAAAGAATTTTGATGTTGAATTCAATAAATTGGAAATGCGTAAAACATATCAAGCGTAATATTGTTTATAAATATAATCAAGAGTATTAATTTTTAATGTATGACTGTTGTTAAAAATTGTATTTAGTCCATATAAGCAAATTGTATAATAAGTAAAAAAAAAATTCAAAAATGTAATCTGGATATATTTGTTGAAAATTATTTTAATACTTATTCCTAATACAAAATGAAAGTATTCTTTTCAAGGATAAGTATTTTTACGATGTATGATGTACATGCTTTATGTAATTAGTTCTTACCAATTAATCCAGAAAGGTATGATACTAGCTTTTCCAGTCGTTGCCATCTTGCAAGCTATTCTTTCGATACACTTTTCTGAACTTAATTCTTTTTGGAACAATTTTAACGTAGGATCTATCAACTCTGACGTATCATAACGTATTGAGTTGATAGCATTCAAAATTTCAGATATAGGATCAACAACTTCAGTAACAACTGTTTGACTTATAGGACGTAAAATTGTTACATCATCAGGAACGAGTAGTACTTCCTGCAAAACTGTAGATTGAGTAGGTGTAATGTTGTTAACTACGCTCAGTCTATCAGAAGCCGGATAGACTAATGTATTGACCATAGAAAAGAGAGAAGGAATGAATGATAATACGAATGATGACAACAACGGAAATAAGGACAAGGGTAATAAAACGAACTTAATAAGCTTATAGAATTTCAATAGTGAAATGAATTTGAAAAAAAATGTCATCAGTAAAATTTTTATCTTGAATATAAGGAAGTATAAGATTTGTATGAAACCGATTGTCTTCAACTTCGCCAGTCCGAGTTTAATTAGAGCCATTATACCAATTTTCCTCCAACTGATTTCATTCATTATTGGTGTTTGTAGAAAACTCGGTACAATATTTTTTTGTGCCGGAATATTCAATAATTGACGACGAGTTATACTCGTTGGTCGATTGTCTGTGATCGGTTTTGCTGCAAAGTATATCCTGAAATTTGGAGAAAACGTTTAAATTAAATAAATGCGAATAATTTAAATTTTCTTCTTAAACTTAAACTTTGAGTACATTAATGTAGTATTTTATTTTAATATTAATATGGGTACCCTACATGGTACATGTAATCTAAAATGGTTAATAAAAAATATTTTTACTCTCCACTATTACACTTTAATTTTTTTAATTTTGCCGAGTGATAATACATGAAAAAATATTGGATTAATATTTTAACACACTAAGATAATTTATTCCAGGGATAATGTTTGTTATAATTTTCCTTTAAAATGTTAATAGTATTATTTACAAGTAGATTATTGTAACCAGGCCGTTATATCTGTACTCATTAACACATCGTATATCATAGTATATAATAAGTTGTTAATTTATTATCATTGACAACTTGTGTGTTAGGTTAAATAAGAAAAATCATGTTTTAATTGTACATTTGTCTTTTGATTTTTTTATAAATCATTTAAAATCATTTCATATTTACAGTACATTAAAAACATATGTCAAGTTTTAAGATTGGCACAAATATTTTTTACAGTTATAGACCCTAAGACATTCAACTGTTAGACATTTTAATTTTAATTAAGTTTAGAAAGATGTCATAATACTTTTTTAATTACATATTATAGTATAAGGTATTTTCAATGATGAATTAACGAAAAAAAAAATTAAGTATTATTTAAATACCAAAAAAAGTGTTTTATATTTGATTTATGAAATATTAAATGTTTTTTATGGAAATGTTGGTTGTTATTTTTACTGCAATTGATTTTTAAACTCCCTTTATTCAATATAAAAATCCCAATTTCAATGACTACTTGAGATATGACCTTGTAAAAACTCAAAACCCTGTCGTATAAATACACTTATACCAAGTACATTAGAAATGTACATATTTTAATTCTGTAAATTTAGTTAGTTAATATATTAGTTAATGTAACGATAATAAATAATTTTTAAAAAAAAGTTAATCTATTAAAGGCATTTTTACTCAGAAAAAATATCGATATTCACTTGGGTAATGTGATAAATATTAAATAGAGATCTAAAAAATATTTCATAAACTTTAAACTGGGGTATTCATATTGAATAACACATTAAAAAAACACTATTCAAATATGTTGGTAATATTGGAGTTGGTTATTGGGCATAGTCACTAGTCAGAAATGTTATATTTTTATAGTATACAATGATGGATATCAATCAATACAGTTGACGAATTTGTATGTGTTGCGTGTGTGTGTGTATGTGTGTGTGTGTTATAATATTATATAATAAATCATGATTAAAGGCGGAAAAAATAAAAATTAAACGAAATTTGTATACAAGAATATAAGTGATAAATAGAACACAACAAATTACCACATAACTTATTAGATAAGAAAAAATATAAAGAATAAAACAACAAAATTGAAAATACGAGTCAGTAATAAATAGACTAAGAATTAGCCATACATGCTATAGGTCAGGGATGAACAACTTAAAGTTACTAGAGGACTAATTTTTAGAATTTAAAAATCGAATGAGCCAGAGAACATAAAAAGAAAAGAAAAGTATAATTAAGTTTAAAATTTACTGTAGGCAAATACTTTTTGTATTTATTAAACATCGGATCAATTTTGGCGCAAGCAAGTTAAAAATGGTACGCGGGCCGGATGCAGCCCACGAATCTCGAGTTGCTCATCCCTGCTATAGGTACTCATGGGTACCTGATGGCTGATAGCCAAAGAACAACCTCCATAATGTTCAGCTTGTGGTACTCAGAAAATGATCTCACATATACTTATCGAATATTGAAGAGGTGGAACTAAACAAAAAATATTAAAATAATATACCCGAACCCGATTTACAAAATTCTTGGACCATGAAATGACGCAACAGACAAAACAAATAAAATTTTTTAAAACAATTAGAATGATATAAAATAATTTAGAAAGTGAGGTGAAAATTGTATATAAATTAATAATAATACAAATATTTAAATAAAAATGAACAATATTCAGATTTATAACAATTGTCATTGAAGTTTATTTCCGACCAATTAAATAACTATTTACATAATAACTATTTACACAACACATACAGATTACGAGAACAAAATTATTAATTGTGTGTGTGTGTGTGTGTGTGTGTGTGTGTGTGTGTGTGTGTGTGTGTGTGTGTGTGTGTGTGTGTTTGTGTGTGCACGTCTAATCTTGAAACCTATAAGTTCCGAGGAACACGCTTTGCCTAACGTACCCAAGATTCGTGTAACGCACTGCAGCGTCGTCGACGTGCTGTGGGGCGGGCACTCTCCTCTCGGGCGTCGGTCGTACATCTGGGAAATGGTGGTGCCATCGTTCCGCGGCGGCGTCGTCAGCGGCCGGCGACCCCACCCGATCCTGTAGCTCTTGCGAGATCGTATCATTGTCGTGCAGTGCGTCTTTGTTCGCGGCTACGATGACCGTAAGCGGCGGCTTTAGCGGCGGTGGTGGCTGCCCGTCGATTGACGCGGCCGGAACAGATGACCGGACGACGCGCGGGAACAGCGTCAAGGCGACGGCGGTGGTCAACACGACGGTTATGGGCGTGCATCGGAGACGGACGGCGGCCGCTCGCTGTCGTGACCGTACGCCTTTAGGCCTGTAAAACACACGCGATTTCCCAATTGTTGACACGGCCCGTGCATACACATTACGTCAGTATACGCCGCCGGGTCGAATATTATGTTATCTACTGTCCGACTCATGTCGCGACAAGCTCTGTCGAAAATACACCTTCCCACTACGAGTATACCGTACGTGACGATCAAGATCTACAAAGCTCACGACTTGGCTAGTGACAGTATTTTTGTATTTCAGATAATACGGTAATAACTAAAGAGCGGATTTTTAGGTTCTTAAAACCTTAAAATATGATGCTAATATGCTTCAAGAAAACCTTAAAATATTCTCTAAATATTCCTTACATTTGTAAATATGCAAGTATGATTTTTTTTTTTAATATTTCAATAAATACGATAAATAACTGTCAAGCGCCATTATCTTGGTAACAGGTAAATTATTGAATAATAAAAAATCTAAATCAGTTGATACATAGCTATATAAATATAATAAAATATAATTAAAAAAACATAAGAATTTAATAATAAATAATAGATAATTTGCACCATTCCTTTGGTAACAGATAAATTATTGAATTACAAAAAATGTTGATCAGGTGATATATATCTACATAAATGTGATAAAATATATTTAAAAATACATAATAGTTTAGTAAAAATAATAAATAACTTTGCACCATTCCTTTGGTTACAGGAAATTATAGAACAATAAAAAATGTAAATCAGTTGGTACAGAGCTACACAAATATAATAAAATATATATATAAAAAAAACATAATAGTTTAATAAAAAATAATAGATAACTTTGCACCATTCCGTAGTAACATAACCAACTCGACTACAGACAAGTAGATAATTTAATGATTTTGAATTTTTATCACTCTTTTATCAAAATTTTTTTTTCTCCTAGAAAAAAATTTTACGAGAAAAAAATCACATTTCGAGAAATTAACGAAATATACGAATTTTTATGAACAATAATAGAATATATTCTAAAATATGAAAAATAGGCGAAATATTCTCTAATTTCCAAAATATGCTTTAATATGCAAAATCAATTTTTCTCTACGAACTCTGTGATAGATAAATCGTCTACATTTTTCACCCTCGTAAAGTTGCATAAAATCAATAAAAATATGTAAAAACCTAAAGATCCGCTCTTTAGTAATAAGTAATAACGAATAACGATTGCATAACGAGGCTACTAATCCCATACGTTTGCCCATTAATTACATACAACTTATCTGCATATAACTATACCGATATAGATATACCTACGGGTGGCCGATCGATATCGAGTACGAACCAATACGTCACCGACCCCAGCATTGCCATATTAAAACAGTCTGTACATTACATTTTCATTCCTTTAGTTTTTCTAAATCTATTTCTTTTGACTCCCACGATTCGCTTTTGTATTCTTTTTCTTAGTGAGAATCTAATTAACATTCGTTTAATATTATAAAACATAATAAAGTTCGATTTTATTAATCCGGCGTGTAGTGATTGTGTTGTGCATCTCCATCACCTACTACACCATATTATGTTTGGGGTTACCAGACGTCCCGGGATTAGCCGGGACACAACCTATTTTCAACTTAGTGTCCCGGCGCGGTGTCCCGAAAATATGTCATGGGACGGCGAAACGTCCCGGATTTCGAATTTTAGTTGTTGAAATACCGAAGTTTAATTTGATGGACAAATTATTGTCAATGAATTACCTACTTTAGTGATTATTCTATTCTTGATAAATCGTGAAGTTGTCATATTATTAAACGTTCTCCACTTGAATGCCAAATAATCTGAATTGTTTTTAATCAACTTGTCAAGATTTTAACATATAAATTATAAGTTGAATTATTTTAAATTTATCTAATGTAGGTATTTTTCGTTAATTTTGAATTACCTACTTGTACTTGTACATAATTTATACTTAATAACATATATACATTTTATACATTTATAGTTTATACTTTATAATATTAAAATTAAAATTAAAAGATCATTTGAGCTGCAAATATAATATGTTCCGGTTTGATGATTTCACCCTAACAATATTACGGATATTAAAATGACACGAAAAACTGACTTCGGACGAACGGAGGAGATGGATTCAGCACGTTTCGTCTTGTGACGACGGTCCGCCCGCAGTGAAACAGATTGGAAGCAGAATAAAGCGTTTTTAAAAAAGTTCGGAGAAAACAATAACACAGACGAAAAAAATGAACTTTTACCACCGTGAAGTAGACGCCAAAAATACAACGACGGATTTGGTCTGCTACATAGATAATATATAAATTATATATTATCTATGGTTTGCTATTGAAAAACAAAAATCAACCGAGGATATTTATTCGAAAATGAATGACCTATGCAAGTAT
Source organism: Therioaphis trifolii (assembly GCA_027580255.1). Classification (NCBI taxonomy): domain Eukaryota; kingdom Metazoa; phylum Arthropoda; class Insecta; order Hemiptera; family Aphididae; genus Therioaphis; species Therioaphis trifolii. Next base: position 39,677,388 of record CM050404.1, read on the forward strand.
TATAAACGGTGGTGTAGTTACAATTTTTTATGGAACGGGGTTGTTTCTAGTATTACATTTTTTAACTCATAAATGATTGACATTGTACACTTGTATTCAAAATTATTTAATAATGTCACACCTTGTCAAATTAACATCTTAGATTTAAATTTAAAAAATACCCGGTAATATTGTTTATTATTATTTATTTGTTCTTGTTAATTCATAAAATACGCTCAACTCTTTTAATTTAAAAACTCATCAACGACTTCTTTCGGTTATGAAAAATGTACGGTCTACAGCGCGTATGGCAGTGACGGCGATCGTACACGGCAGGCGTACAGTAGACGCACTAGGGCCTAGTGACTAGGCGAACCTAACCCGGCGAACGACGACGACAACGAGAAGAATGCCGACGGCGACGGCGAGCGTCATCAGACGTACACGGCATTCTGAGCTCCTGGTACCCGTTCGTGGTCCGAGAGCGGTCGAATCTCGAATTAACGCGGCCACCGCAGTTGACGTTTGACGTGCTGCGCCCGCGACGCGGACCCGCCGACAACGTCAGTTGCCGCACTCAAAGTGCAGCTGCCACCGTCTTGCGGAGTATTATTGTAATTATTATTATTATTATTATTATTAAATTATTCCCGTATTGCGTGAAAAGTTAGAAAAAGTACTAAATTATCGCACCGTGACTAGTGTAAATTAATATTGATCAAGAATTCAGAACTAAAGAGAGTGACGAGTTTTAGAAAACATTTAACTGAAACACGTTCATTGATTTCCAACGACTTTATTTTTTTTTTATCAAATTATTTATTTATTTTTTTTAATTTAAACTAATAATTAAGAAGTAATAACTATACACATTATGGAACATAAATCATGTAATCCATAGACAGGATGTCGATCGCAGTGGTTGCGTAGCAACACCATTCACCATGATAATAATAATCGGATAAAACGATCGGTCGGCCACACCACACACACACACACGTGCGCATGACAGTTATTAGATATAAGTTTATGTTAATTGTCATCGTGAATCATAAAATATTGTCCAAAATAAATGAGCCGTATCCGTGAAATTATTAAATGTCCATCTCTGTTTCTTTCTGTCTGCCGTGTGCGACACACACACATCGTTCGTGCGCTAATCGTCATTGCTTTTTATATTACTGTATTTTGATTTTTCTTTGTGTATTCTTTCTTATCGATGAAGTGCGTGTGCGCGAATCGCCACTTATTTAAATTTTAAGCTATTGTGTTTATTTTATATATAGTGTTTAAGTGAAAGCGATTTTATACTTTAGGTTTAAGATACAGCCGGTGTGCAGCTGGCTAGTCCCTACACCGACAATAATTGAGGCATTGAGCGCTAAAGAGGTCTATTCCACAAAAATAAAAGTGAGAATAAATTAGTTGTGAAGATTTTAGAAAAACTTATGTATGTAATATAGGTATGTAATTATAATGTGAATAATTTTAATTTTAATTTTTTTTTGTAGGTCATTGTTAAAATAAATTGTAAATAATTCTAACTGCATTTTTTCAAATAAAAAAAATATAAAATTCCTTAAGTTGATGTTGAATAGGCCACTTTTACATTTATCGTATAAGTATTTAATCTCTATAAAATGTTGTTTAGGTCAAAATTATAAAAAGAATCAACCATGTTTTCACACACTTTTACATTATTTTCTAAATAAAAATATATTTACAGTAAAATTAATCCTGGTTTAACTCAATATATTATTTTATAATATATTTTTATGACACTTGTTATCTAATTAGTATAAGAAGATAATCATCATATTAATATACTTCCAAGATTTATTAATTACTGTTTAAAATCGCATAGTTTTTATTATATCTTTAAAATATATCAAAAACAAAACAATTTAATACATTTTAATAAGAATATAAAATAACAATATTAATATGGTTTCAATTCAGACGTATAAATTACTTTTTAAAATAACTGTAAATAGGCCAGTATTGCATTATCATTACAAATTTACAAGAAATATTGTTCCATACAACAACGAAATAGTGCTGATATCTATTTGAAAAAATATTTACAAAAATAAGTCGATCTTGTATTTATAAATTTTAAGAATTCTGAAAAACAATCTACCATTATCTCATTTTTGAATTTTTATGGAACAGGCCACTTTTTCACTCAGTGCCTCAATTAAGAGTTTTACATTCTGAGTGAAGCGAAGGATCATATAGTTCAACAATGATGTTTATTTTTTTTCTTCATAATTTTTGCCCATACTTTGTCATAACAATTTCAAAGTTTGTTACTTTATATTTTTTTCCAAGTTCCAAGTTTTTTAATGAGATGAAGTATGTATTTGAATTTAAAAGTGTTTTATAGTTTTCCATTTATTATACATTTTTTTTAAATACAATATGCATATTAATGCATATTGATGCATATTGATGCATATTGATTTTTTAAATTTTTTTGAAAAAATTCTTAATCCGGATTTTTCATCCGGGTTGGTTAGAATATTGGCAACCAGGTTTATATTCATTAGTTTTAAAGACTAAAATGAAGCAGAAGATTTTCAGGATTGGTTAACTATTTTTTCTGTTGAGGTCTAATAAATCGAGATAAAAAATTGGATCTTTGAGTAGGATAAATTCGTTTCCATTTTGATCGAAAATACTGATGTTTATAGTTTTAATTGTTTTTAAGCTTACAGGAACATAAAATATTTTCTCTGGTCTTACAAATATTTTATTAGAATCAAATAAAAACACGAATAAAAGTTCTTCCTCTACATGGTGATTGGTGAATATTATTAACAGAGGAGAACGATTTTTCAATTATGTTGCAATGAATTTCTAAAGGTGTAATAATTATGTTTTCATATATAGGTGATAAACCTATATATGATCTTATAGAAAAATTTTTCTTATTTATTCCAAAACATTTGTTTAAATTTTCATCAAGTTCGAAATATTTATCAGATTCAATTAATATGGTATAATTATTTAAAAGAGATATTTTCATATTTGTTGGTATAATTTTATTTAATTCTTCTATTGTATAATAACCAGATTTTATATTGTATTCAGTGTTATCCATATAAATATTTCCCTCTAATATCCACATTTTATTGTTTATAAATTTTGATGTTTTATTACCAATATGAGTGATCGTACATCAGAGTATTGGTAATTTTCCACTCCTAAAATCTCTTTTAAATAATCTTCGAATATAAAAGAGATGTTTGAAGTAAAATGTATAATATTATTTTCATCTAATTTAATTATTGTTCTATTATAAGTGGTATTTTTATTTAGCTCATGTTGAAATTGTTTTAAAGAATAAATGCCTTTTTTTATCACAAATTCTGTGTTTAAAATTACAAATTCTATTTTGTCTTGAAGTTTATATTCTTTCGTTTTAGTAATACAATCTCTGTCTAATCTGATAACAGGAATATACCTGATTTCTATTTCACTTATTTTTGAGTAATCTAATTTTATATACTCTAAATTCAAATATTTGCAGAAATTCTCATCTAAATGATAGTAAGTATTACATGTTATTTTAACTATATTTTCCTCTGAAAGACTTATCACAACAGGATTAATTTTTTTGTTTAACTGTTCAATTGTATATCTGCCTGGCTCCACAGTAACTATTATACGGCCAATTGTAATTATACAATCTGTTTCAATTTTGATTAAATTATGTAAACCAGTAAATGTTAAAGCCTTAAGTCCTAGTAAAAAATTACCAGAATTAACCAAGGGACGTTCTAAATGTATACTATTATTTTTAATTTTTATTAAAACCATCTATTATTTATAATATATAAATATTATTAAAAAACTAATATTTAAATAGTAGATAAGTAAATAAATAATAAAAAAATAATTAATCTAATATAATTATTATTAAAAAACAACTGAGTATTTAATTCGAAGGATGACCTACTTTCGTTATCTTTTGTATGACGTCATACAAGCGATAATTACTCAGTTGAGTTAAAAGGAAATAAATGTAAATGCAATAAATCGACAATCACCGCACAAAAAAAAAAAAATTGAAAAATAAAATAATATATCGTATAATAAATGACAGATATGAATATGAATATGAATATGAATATGAATACTAAATATCATCCTAAATACTGTGTAGTTTGTGACACAAATATTGCTTATAAAAATTGGTCAAAACATTGCCAAACAAAAAAACACAAAAATAATGACCCTAATAATACAATTACAACAAGGATTCGTAAGAAAACAATAACAACAACCAAGAAACTTAAAAAACAAAGAGTACCTAAAGACCATAGAGTTTTCTATAAGTTCAGTGAAAAACTCTTTAATAAATCCAAAAAAAATCGATCTGTTATCTTGGAAAAAGATACTGCCTTTAACAGCAGAGTTAAAACATTAACAATTAATAATAATTTAGGGTTCAAAGATACTATAAAATTTATGAATCATGTAGAAAGAATAGTTTTAGGTAAAATTCAAGAAGGATTAAATAAACAACATGGTTTAAAAGTAAATTTTATTTTGCATTGTATACACCAGAGAAAAATTACTGGTACAGAAACCATGGAGTATAAGGACACACATTTTAAAACAAAGAATGAAATAATATTGAAAACAACTGATCGAAGTGATTACTATCTTGGAGTGAAAACTAAATTAACGAATGAAATGCAAGAGTTTCAAATTAAACAATCACAGTGGTGTCTTCAAAAAATTGTCTCCTTGGAATTGTGTATCAATAAATTTATACCTCTAAGAGGTGCTTCGTATATAGAACTTCCAAAATTTATTCAACTTAAACATGCCGTTATAAATGTGAAAAATGAGGATAATAAATGTTTTCTTTGGGTCTTACTTTCTGCATTATATCCAGCTAAACATGATCCGCAGAGAGTTTCCAAATATAAAAAATGGAAAAGTGTGTTTGATAAAGAATTCAAAGATATTGAATTCCCTGTTAAATTAACAGATATACATAAAATAGTTGATAGATTGAATATTTCTATAAATGTGTATTGTATTGATGAGTTCAAGCCAGTAATTATTCCCCTTAAAATAACTAAAATTGAGAAGGAGAAACATGTTGATTTGTTGTATCTTAAAGAGAAAAATAATGAGCATTATTGTTGGATAAAAGATTTATGGAAACTAGTAGGACATGCTCAAATTTACAAACATGGACATAAAGGTTTTCTGTGTAAAATGTGTTTAACCAGTCATAAAACACAAGATAAATTAAACGAACATAAAACTTACTGTATGCATAATAAATGTACCAAGGTCATTTTACCTGAACCTTCCAATAATATTGTTCAATTTTCTCATTATAATCATTCTTTAAAAGTACCTGTTTAGATTTACGCAGACTTTGAGTGTATGTTAGAAAAAATACAGAATTGTCAACCTTGTGATAATACTTCGTATATAAACCCATACCAAAAACATACTCCTATACGTTTCGTATTTTATATAAAATACTCTGATGGGAGTTTTAAGAATCTTTTTCAAATATTTTGGACTACCAATCATCTGCTTGTATGAAAAATAAATGTTTGAATAAATTCTGTAAAAAAGTACAACAAATATTGTCTGTAAAAATCAAGTCGAGATAAGATTTTTAGATTCATTCAAATTTCTATCTTGCAGTTTAGATGAATTAGCTAATAATCTAGAGAAAAACCAGTTTAAAGAACTCGGAAAACATTTTCCAAGAGAACATCTAGATTTAATAACTAAAAAATTATCTTATCCTTATGAGTATATGGATTGCATCGAAAAGTATAGTGAAACATGTTTACCTCCCAAAGAACTTTTCTATAGTTCTCTTACAAAAAAACATATAACAGACGATGATTATAAAAATGCTCAAGAAGTTTGGAATGCGTTTAATATACAAAATCTCAGAGAATTTACCATGTTGTATAATAAGATAGATGTTTTCTTATTAAGTGATATTATTGAAAATTTTCGTCATCTTTCTTTAGAAACTTATAAGTTAGATCCTTTGTGGTGTTACACAACTCCAGGTTTTGCATGGAATTGTATGCTCAGAAAAACAGGTGTAAAATTGGAATTATTAACAGATTATGATATGCATTTATTCATTGAGAAAGGATTGAGAGGAGGGATGACTCAATGTAGTGTTAGATATTCCAAAGCAAACAATAAATACATGATGGAAAAATTTAATAAAAATAAAGATTCTGTTTATTTGCAATATTTAGACGCAAACAATCTTTATGGATGGGCAATGTCTCAATACTTACCTTCTGGAGGATTTAAATGGATTGATCCAGAAAAAATAACAGATATATCAAATCTTAGTGTAGATTCCTCTAAAGGATATATTTTCGAGGTTGATTTAACTTATCCTCAAGAACTTCATGATAAACATTCAGATTTCCCCTTTGCTCCACTTTAAATTTATATGATAAAAAAAGTATGTCGTCCACTACATAACATTACAAGAATATATTCGTAATGGTTTGAGAATAGAGAAAATTCATAAAATATTGGAGTTTGACCAATCTCCTTGGTTAAAACCTTACATTGATTTAAACACAAATCTCAGAACAAAAGCTAGAAATAATTTTGAAAAAGATTTCTATAAATTGATGAATAACAGTGTTTTCGGTAGAACAATGATGAATGTAAGAAATCATGTTGATATTAGATTGGTAACAAATGCTTCGGCAATTGGAAAAATTAGTTGCGAAACCAAATTTCGATAGAGCTACGATTTTCACAGAAAATTTAGCTGCAATACATATGAAAAGAACTTCGACTAAATTGTTTCAGCCAGTTTATGTTGGGATGACTATATTAGACATTTCTAAAAAATTAATGTATGATTTTTATTATAATGTTTTGAAGGAGAAATACGGTGATAAAATAAGATTATTATATTGTGATACAGATTCTCTAATAATAGAAGTGAAAACGAATGATTTTTATCAAGATATGAAAAATGATATAGACCATTATGATACATCTGATTATCCAAAGGATAATATTTATTATATCCCATTAGTAAACAAGAAAGTTATAGGGAAATTCAAAGATGAGCTTAATGGTAAAATAATGGCTGAATTTATTGGTCTGCGATCGAAATTATGGGCAAATGTAAACTGGGCCCGCGATTACCTTTTTTGTTGTAAATTCGGCCTCGAAAATTTTAGGTAATAAAGTAGGTAGATTGTAAACTCGGCCCGATAATATTTACCAATAAAATATAATAAGCACAGATTATTTAATCAATACATACATATGAGAAGATGCTATGTTTCCACCTGATATATGGGCCTGTGCATCAGTTGATACGTGTTTAACAAATAATACATGTGAATCATTTCATGCGCATTTTAATGCAAGTTTCAATTCCACTCATCCCAATATATATATATGCCGTCATTGCAAAATTAAATGAACTACCAACAGAAATTTACATTAAAATCAACAGCCTAGATGAACCATTTCAATTTCAAAATACAAAAACTAAAAAAAAAAAAGAGAACTATTAGAAAGAACACTTACAAAATATAAAAATAAGGAAATATCAGTGAGTGAATACGTTAAACACATGACGTTTTCCTTAAAAAAATTTACATAAATACATTTTACATTGATTATGTAACAAATTTCATACTATGAATATGACAATGAAAATAATTTTTCGAGGATAATGAGAATCGCCTCCTCTCGGTGTCCTCCGGTTAATGCTAAATGGTTCTCAAAAATATTATAAGAAAATCATAATATGTACATTTTTATCCGGGCCGAGTTTACACCTAAATTATTTTTACCTGAAAAAAACACGGGCCGAGTTTACAATAGACCTTTTGAACATTTTTTTTCCTCAGGCCGAGTTTACAATCGCCCGAAATTATATTCCTTCACAAAACATAGTACAGGGAAAGAAGTCAAAAAAGCTAAAGGAGTGAAAAAATGTGTGGTTGATAAAGAAATATGTCATAATGGTTTTAAAAAATGTTTAACAACTCAAAAATCTCTAAGTGTTAAACAAAATATTTTTAGAACAAAAAACCATGACATTTGTACAATCGAACAAAATAAAACAGCACTCAGTGCTCATGATGATAAAAGCTTTATATTAGAAAATGGAATTGATACTTTAGCTTGGGGCCATTATAAAACAGGAATATCTAGAGAAAACTTCATTGACCATATTAATAATGTAATCAAAAATAATAACTCAAAAAAATAGAGAAAAATAAACTAAGTTAAAAAGACCACAGACCATAATATAAATATTTTTTAAAAAAAAACTAAGTGAAAAAGACCACGGACCATAACATAAATATTTTTAAAAAAAACTAAGTGAAAAAGATCAACTAATTGGTTTTAAGTGAAAAATACCAACTAATTAGTTTCAAGTGAATAATATCAATAAATTAGTTTTAAGTGAAAAAGATCAATTAATTTGTTTTAAGTGAAAAATATCAATAAATTAGTTTTAAGTGAAAAATACCACGGACCATAATAACAATATTTTAAAAAAAAACTAAGTGAAAAATACCACGGACCATAATATAAATATTTTTTTAAAAACTAAGTGAAAAATACCACGGACCATAATATAAATATTTTTTAAAAAAACTAAGTGAAAAATACCACGGACCATAATATAAATATTTTTTAAAAAACTAAGTGAAAAATACCACGGACCATAATATAAATATTTTTTTAAAAAACTAAGTGAAAAAGATCAACAAATTAGTTTTAAGTGAAAAATATCAAAAGTGCGTCAGGATTGGTACTTATATATATATAATCATTCTTACTTGAAACATTAATATTTATTCAATATTGTGTATCCGATCAAATTATAAACTAAATAATGCCTATTTTAGTTAATTTTATTTTTATTAAATATTCAACTTCATTTTAAATTATTAATTTTAGATACAATTAAAACTGAGGAAATAACGAATATAAAAGTTATAAGTTCATAACAATACAAATATTTAAAATAATTTTAGTTATATTTTTTCATAAATAAGTTCAAACCTTCTTTCTTTTTTTTTCGGCAAATTCATTTATTACGTCTTCAACAAACATAGGATCTTTTACGATGACCCCAAGCATTTGTTTTTCGATCGCTAATGTCGATAAGCAAAAAAGCTGTTCATTTGTCATAATGTTTCTTGAAAATGATTTTACGCGTTTCAGCGTACTCATTGATAATTCACTAGATGTAGTGGTAGCAGGTATAGATAAAATCAACTGACATAATTTGGTAACCTCAGAATATATTTCATGTAAATCATCTGAGTACAAAAATTTTAAATTAGTCTAATTTATTTAGAATTATACTTATTTTTTTAGTAACTTACTTTAAAAAAAAAATCCAACATTTCACGAGGAGGTACATGTTTTTCTGTGTTTGAGTAGAGTACTTGCAATTCATTAAGCAAACGAAGTTCATCAAAATAATTTGGATATTTTTTAATAACTTCAAAAATTTATCTTCAGGAAAATTGTTTGTATAAAATTTGAACATTTTTTCATTTGTTAACTCAAAATATACAACATTTGAAAAATCCTTAAATCTGATGTCAATTTGAACAGTCAAAGAATCCAATACTTCATACGATATTTTACGAAGAGTCGTTTTTTGTTTACAATCATAAATCAAATTATCATTCAACTTGTTAGCTTCTTCACAACAATTTATTACAATTTTCTCATTTCTTAATGTCGACAAATTAGTTCATAGCTTTTGAACTTCATTAACACATCCACTTATATCAGACATATATTTAGATTGTAAAAAATTAAATACATGGTCAGTATAAATAAATATTTTATTAAAACATATTAATAAATAGACAAATTAAGTATCATTAAATTTATCTTATAATCCAGATGCTGTGGCAATAAAGATTGGATGTCCCAATTTGATTCTTCTGTTACGTGTTTTACCGAATTTTTAAGTTCTTGAAAATGAATTTTAATTGTTGAAGCGGCTCTGGAATGATAATTCCATCTTGTATCACTTTGATGTGGTAGTTTAAATCCTTGCTCTCTAAGAAGCTCACTTCTTTTTGTTGATCGACTAAAAAATGTATGAAACATTGTTAAATTTCATATGAACATTTTGACTGACTGTATCGTTTTTGCACCGTATAGTAACACTAAATTTAATTGATGACCATAACAATGTATAAATAACGCACTTATGTATATTTGTTTTATTATATTTTGAACACCATTTTTTCCACCAGCCATAACCGAAGTCACGTCATAAGTTTGACTTACAAGTTATAATTTTATTTCTTACTTCTCATTTTATTATTTCAGCATTTATCACTTCAGCTAAACCTGACCCAGTTTTGTCTTTTGAAACATCAAAAAACTCAACAAATATTTCTATAACATATCGAAATATTTAACTCATTTGTGATCGACATGAAACATTGGTAGTTTCATCTGCTTGTATAGACACAAAAGTTTCAGATTTAATTTCTTTAAAAATTTTAGTATTTAAACTTTAGTACTATTAAATCATTTTGAATGGTATTTGATGTGCCTTTAAAAATGGACGATGATATAAAATGCTCCTTAATAAATTGTTCATCTTGGGCGAGTAAGTCAAGTAGCTCAAGATAATTACCTTTATTGAATGATCCAGTATTCTCTCGATGACCACGGAAAACGAGTTCTTGTTTTCCCAAATAGCAAACTACATTAACCATTCGGGCCAATATTCGTTTGTTAATACCAATTTGTTCATTATGTTTTTACGCTGCTAATCGTCGGCCTTCCGAAATGACATGTTCAATAGGCATGAATTTTTCTCAAAAGATGAAATTGTTTTTGATTTTTCAAGTGTGTTTTTGAAATGTCATTTTTTTCTGCTTTTCTTATTATATTGTTTATAGTAGATATCCCATTAAACCCCCATTCTTATTCACCTCGAAAAAATACACAAATGAAACAAAATATTTTATTGCGTTTATCACAACCACTAAGCCATGTAAATTTACTATACCAATTACTCTGAAATTTTCGCGTTAATTTTCCGTCTTTGTATACTATTGATAAATATAGAGTAGGTTTTTTGTTTTTTAATTTACATTTTTCATCATACTTCAATGAAAGAAAATCGTCCAATAATACATCTAATGTACAATGACTTCAATGTTTAGATTCCATAATAAAATATATTAATAAAAAATGCGCCAAATTAACCTCGTACCTACTGCTCGAATCTACGAAACGAATAACGTTTATTATGCAGTCCGGCGCTTGATATCAGACACTGAGGCCGCGTGCACAGAAAGCGTTGGAAAGCGTTGCGCGGTGAGCGATGGGCGATGAGCGACGAGCGTTGACGAAAATAAATATTGAAAATATTTTTATTTTGGTTTAATCCATATCTATTCGTTAGCGCATTAATGCGATCAAATAAGTTTCAACCATAGATCTGATAATTATCTAGAAAATTCTAGAATTTATGAATCTTATTATTTAATATATATATATATCGTATGTAAATTAATTGGAAAGTCAGTAGTTATTACTTTTAATATAATGCAGATTGCAGATATTGAAGTTCCGTTTTTTTAAACATAATATGTGACTTTTAGCCCATATTTTACCATGGTTAAAAAAAATCCAAAATTCAAAACCGCCAAAAAATTTTTTTTTTTTAAATGTCGAAAATAGCCACTTTGTAGAATTACTTATAAGTTACTCAGAGAAAATAAAATTGAAATCGGTTGAATTTTGAATGAATGAGAGCATTTTATATTTTCAAAAAACACAGCAAATCGTAAAATCATAAGTTTTTTGATTTTTAGTAATTACATTAATTACTGTTAAACATCTTCAATTTAATTAGCTATTTATGTCCATATTATTGATTTTAATTGCATTTTAGCTTCATTTTAGTCTAAATGAAACCTTGTCTTGTCTGAGAAAACGTTTAATTGTGAAATATTTAAATTATAATTGGCGTTAAAATATTTAAAATTACATATCTAAATAATGGCACCGATAACAATATTAATTATACTCTGTTCAAGTCACTGCGGTGTCATTACTATTTACCTAGATATCATAATTTTAAATTTTGTTGCATTATGCAATGTTTATGCATAATGCAGGTGCGTAGATTTGTTTAAACAACTTCATTTAACATTAGTTTTAATTTCATTAAACTTTTTTCGTTAAAAAAGTATAAAAATGATTTACAATATCCGATTACGTAGAAATGGTGTTTATTTATTTTGAAAATAATAAAACCCAAAGAGCCACTGCCAGAATATTTGGTGAGCTGCATCCCGATAGACCTACACCAAATAATAGTGTAAGTGGTAAGAATATCGAAACTGAATTATTTATTATTAATTTGTAGGTCGAAAAATTGCTTTTAATTTTCTGCTATTAGGTAGATTAATAGAAGCTTTCCGAAATACTGGCAGTGTTGTTAAAATTAAAAAACCTGGGAGATCTAAAAGTGCATCAAATGAGTGTAATACAATTAATGTTTTGGCTAGTGCAATAGCACAGCCTAAACTTTCATCGCGTAATCGTGCTCGTGAAGCTGGCATTAGTCATATTTCAATAAAAAAAAATACTGAAGAATTATGGTTATCCGCCATATAAAACAATGTTTGCATACGAACTTCGAAGTGACGATACGGAAATTCGTTTGAATTTTTGTAATTGGGCTCAAGAGCAGTTACTTGAAAATGAAAATTTTGTTAAAAACATCATTTTTACGGATGAAAGTACATTTTTAAGATATGTTCAGATTAGTAAACACTGGACTTATCACTGGGCTGATTCCAATCCACACATTATTTTAGAAGCACATAACCAATATGTTGAAAAACTAAATGTGTGGTGTGGGATATGGAATACTAATATCATTGGTCCATTTTTTATCGGGGGTAATATGAATGGAGAAACGTTTACAAATTTATTGGATGAACAAGTAAATAATAAATTGTATTAAATTAAATTTTATTAATTTTTTATTTATAATTTATAATAAAATTTCAGATTTGGCCTGCTCTTCAAAATCATTTAAATCATTTAAGTAATAATGCAGAATTAGAATTACCATACTTGATTCAAGATGGAGTTCCGGCACATTATGCTCATGTAGCTAGAAATTGACCATTTCCCGGACAAATGGATTGGAAGAGCGGGACCAATAAATTGGCCAGCTCGATCCCCAGGCTTGATCTCAATTGACTTTTTTCTGTAGGGCTACCTCAAAAATGTTGTCTATCCATCTACATCCATTCAAGAACTTCGTGAAGGTGTAATATAAAATGTGAAAGATATTCCGAGAGATACATTAATTTCATTACAAAGATCATGGTTGTATACAATTGAGTTATGTATAGCAGTCAATGGGGGGAGTAGTATGGTTTTGTATGTTCTGACTACGTTTTGAGAAGCCAAATTTTTTCGGATTGGCCGGCAATGTCCACCTATTTTTTAGTACATGAATTTTTTGATAAAAAAACGCATGTATGTTCTGGCTCCATTTGAGAAGCCAAATTTTTTCGGTTTGGTAGGCAATTTCCACCTATTTTTTAGTGAGCGATTTTTTTTTTCAAAAAACCTATACGTATGTTTTGGCTCCATTTGAGAAGCCAAATTTTTACCAGTTTAGCCGTTAAATTTCACATCGTTTACCGTGTATATTTACAGGGAGATTTTTACCAGTTAAACGGTTAAATTCCACATCGTATACCGTATATATTTAAAGGGGGATTTTTACCAGTTTAGCGTTTAAATTCCACCTTATTTCACCGTATAAAAAATTAACTACATTATTTTTTTTTAATTTACACACTATTTTTATTTCACAGAAAACATTCACATACTCAAAAATACACACACAATTATATTTCACTCATAACATTTACACACTAATTTTATTTTATTTTTTTTTTAAATTCTGTGGATTTCAAAATATACAATTTATAATTATACTAAACCGGCATAACTTCAGATTAAATTACTGTACGATAATTTCATTACAAAGATCATGGTTGTATACAATTGAGTTATATATAGCAGTCAATGGGGGGAGTAGTATAGTTTTTTATGTTATGGCTCCATTTTAGAAGACAATTTTTTTCGGTTTGTCCGGCAATTTCCACCTATTTTTTAGTGTGTGATTTTTTTTGTTCAAAAAACCTATATTATGCATGTTCTGGCTCCATTTGAGAAGTCAAATATTACCAGTTCAGAGGTTAAATCGTTTACCGTGTATATTTACAGGGGGATTTTTACCAGTTTAGCGTTTAAATTCCACCTTATTTCACCGTATAAAAAATTAACTACATTTTTTTTTTAAAATTTACACACTATTTTTATTTCGCTCAAAACAATGACATACTCAAAAATACACACACAATTATATTTCACTCATAACATTTACAAACACGTACAATTTTATTTTACACATTTTTTCTTATAAAATTTAATTCATGAAATTAGTAAACATCTAATATACTGCACAACTATCTCATTAAACTGAGATAGATCATGTCTAACCAAATATTAGTGAATAAATTTTTAGAATCTACGATTTTGTAACACTGATTTGTTTCAACTTTTTATACAGTATTATTATTTTTTTATACTGTTTTAGTTAAATAAAAAGTCACGTCTTAAACCATTAGAACACAGTGTTCACTTTTGTTTCGTACATTATACATGTGTCAGACACCAAGTGACTGTCTTCTCTGTATAAAAATTTTGAAATTATTTAAACGTATCTCAGAAAAAAATCAAAGTATAAAACAGCAAACGTCCACTAGAACAAGAAGAGTACTCTATAATTAATTATTTAGTTAAATCAGACCAACTCTGTTGAATAATTGTCCTATTTTTAGGGTACGGCCCCACTGAAAGCGATTTGCGATTTTGCGTTTTGCGATTTTACGATTTTATTAAAACTATAGAATAAATATGATATGGCCACTCTGGGAGCGTTTTCCGTTTTGCGTTTTACGATAAATCGCTTTTAACGTAATTAAATCAAAATAGTTTGTTTTCTTGCAATTAATCGCTTTTGAAAAGCCCACCAGACACCTGCATGTTGGTTGATCTTCTGCCGTCTGCAGAGATATGAGCAATTTTTTCGTCCAATAAATGTTGAATATTTTGTATTGGTTGCTTATTATGCGTTAATACTACATTGTGCAATATGCATACGGCTTTTGTAATTATAATAGCATTTTCAATATTAGTTTCGATGACTTTATTTAATATTCTCCATTATGAAGATAGAATACCAAAAGTATTTTCAACTGTTCGCCTTGCCCGAGAAAGCCTGTAATTAAACACTTATTTGTATTATTATTAACGAGTTGTTTTCCGGGATATGGTCGTAATATATTAACTAATAAAGGAAATGCTTCATCGCCTATGAATTCGTATGGTACTTTAATGTTGGTATTTGGAAGTTCTGCATTATCAGGAATATTTAATTCTTTATTTTTAAGTTTTTTGAAAAATTCTGAATTTTTAAAACTCCGCCGTCGCTTTCTCTGCCATACGCACCAATGTCAACCATCACAAATTTGTAATTTGCATCAGAAACAGCTAGTAGATGTATGGAAAAAAAATGCATGTAATAATAATAATTGTAATTGTAGTACATTGAACCCGTATTATGTGGCTGATTAATCCTTATATGTTTTCCATCGATGCTTCCAAGACAATTCGGAAAATTCTAATTCGTATAAAAATCTTTGGAATTTGATTTCCACATATCAGCTGTAGGTTCCGGTGAATTAGTAGGTAATGATTTATCCCAAATAGCATTACATGTTTCTACTACAATGTTCGAAATAGTAGTTTTTCCCATTCTAAAAGTGAAAGCTAAGCTTCTAAAACTACAACCAGTAGCCAAAAATCTAAAACATACATTTAAAGGTTTATTAATTTTGAACTCATTTTATTGTGTTTTTTTATTTTATTAATTTTTTATTTAAAATTTTTTTTGTGTCTATCATCACCTTTTGGGACAGTAAAATGCTTAGATTTTCTTCAACAGCATCTTTTCTGAAAGGAATGCAGTTGGTACTTTGGGGCCTTGGGGGGTAAATATTTCCCAGTAGTTTTCAAATATAAATTTACGGTAAATTATTTACCGATTTCTATCGATATTTATAATTGATTTTTCAACCATTTTAATAAGCCTAAATTGGGTTTAGTTGAAAAACGTTCTAAATATCTGATAAATACATATTTTAAAGGTGTATTCTACCTATTAATGCAGAAGACGATGAAGAAAATATGGAGTAGAATAGTACATTATACATTATACTTCATAGTTTATAACACGTGATTCCCGGGTTTTTGGCTTTCGCCTACGATCACACGGTCCGCATGTTTGTTGGTACCAATTTGATCGCAAAAGTTGGTTTGCAACACCTTCTTCGTAGAACATGGTTTGTATTACCATGTTCATTATACATGGTTGCACCACCTTGTTCGTAAAACTTGGAATGCACCACCTTGATCGCAAAAGTTTTTGTGCATCACCTTGTTCGTAAAACATGGATTGCTCCACCATAGTCATGAAACATGGTTTGCACCACCTTGTTCGCAAAAGTTTGTTATCACTGGTTTGAAACACCATGTTCGTAAAACTTGGTTTGCACCACCTTGTTCGTCTAACACTGTTTGCCTCAACAAGTTCATTAATCTTGGATTGCACCACCATGTTCATGAAACATTGTTGCGTCACCTTGTTCGTAAAACTTGGTTTGCACCACCTTGATCGCAAAAGTTGGTTTGCAACACCTTCTTCGTAGAACATGGTTTGTATTACCATGTTCATTATACATGGTTGCACCACCTTGTTCGTAAAACTTGGAATGCACCACCTTGATCGCAAAAGTTTTTGTGCACCACCTTGTTCGTAAAACATGGTTTGCACCACCATGTTCATGAAATTTGGTTGCATCACCTTGTTCGTAAAACATGGATTGCTCCACCATAGTCATGAAACATGGTTTGCATCACCTTGTTCACAAAAGTTTGTTATCACTGGTTTGAAACACCATGTTCGTAAAACTTGGATTGTACCAACTTGATCAGAGATGCTGTGAGTGTAGCCAATTTGTAAATCAATCACAGAGTTTGATGATATGATGAGTGAGGCTTCCCCTAAAAAAAGGTAAAAAATGGTTTGCACCACCATATTAATGAAATATGGTTTGAACAACCTTGTTCGCAAAAGTTGGTTTGTACCAATTTGATCGCAAAAGTTGGTTTGCACCACCTGGTTCGTCTAACATGGTTTGTTAACCATGTTAATGATTAATGATCAACAAGTTCATTAATCTTGGATTGCACAACTTTGTAGGCAAAAGTTGGTTTGTACCAACTTGATCGCAAAAAATTGTCTGCACCACCATGTTCGTATAACTTGGTTTGTACCAACTGGATCGCAAACGATCGTTTGCACCACCATGTTCATGAAACATTGTTGCGTCACCTTGTTCGTAAAACATGGTTTGCATCACCATAGTCATCAAACATGGTTTGCACCACCTTGTTAGCAAAAGTTTATCTGCACCACCATGTTCGTTAAACATGGTTTGTACCACCTTGTTCTTAAAACTTGGTTTTCACCACCTTGTTCGAAAAACAGGGTTTTAACCACCATAGTCATGAAACATGGTTTGCCCCACCAAAATCATGAAACTTGGTTTGCACCACCTTGTTCGTAAAACATGATTTGCACCACCATGGTCAGGAAACATGGTTTGCACTACCTCGATCACTAAAGTTTGTTTGCGCCACCTTTTTCCTTTAACTTGGTTTGCACCACCTTGTCCGCAAAAGTTTGTTTGCACACTGTTCTTAAAAATTGGTTTGCACCATCTTTTTCGCAAAATTTGGTTTGCACCAACATGTTTATGAAACATAGTTTGCACTTCCACAATCACAAAAGTTGGTTTGCACCACCTTGTTTGTAAAACTTGGAATGCACCACCTTGATCTTAAAAATTGGTTTGTACCACCATGTTCATGAAACATGGTCGCACCACCTTGTTCGCCAAAATTGGTCATTTCTAAAACGCATGCAGATGTTGTGCCTCAGTTAAATTTTACCATTAATTTTCAATCACATATCAACTTAGCAGATAGAATTGTAAATGAATCACTTTTCATAAAAGAAAATGGAATAAAAGATAATCTAAATAAACTAAATGAAAACGCATAATCGATGAAATAATTTCAAAGTAAACTGCATGAAATGCATAACAATAATATAGAAAAACAACAAAGTTTTTTCTATACCAAAATTTCGGTAATCACGGTTGTCATTGTAGGCTTAAGTATACTTTTAGTCAACATTAGATTTAAGAATATTTGTAATAATGTTAAAAATATATAATATCAAAAGTCTATGAAGACATTAATTTAAATAATATACCTGCAAAGCAAACGACAAGTGAGGCTATTGTGGGAAAATTATTACCCAAAATTATGCAATGGACGATGATCTTCCGTTTAACACGGGGGGTGTTAAGAACCCCTCCTATTACTAAAGAGAATCACTTGTTTCTATTAAAATGCTGAATTGCAAGACAGCGACCGCCGTCGCTATAGGTCTACCAATATTGAGCTCCGGGTGTCGATGTCTAACAGTTTTACAGTGATTACGTCAGCCGACCAAATTAATATTCATTATACCTACTGTGTTTAATTATATTTTAAATAAATATCAATTATAGTAACCCATTTGTGAAGTGTTCTTTTGTTAAACAACCCTGTTGACGAATCTATTCGGTTTAGTCGGAACTAACCGACGGAGTACGGACCATAACAGTACAATACTACAGTGATAACAAATGTAATTTTAGACCACGGTCTTAGAAGATATCTTCTAAGACCGTGTTTTAGACGGTTTTTCAATATTATTTTATCGCACTGACAATAATTATTATAATATTACCTTTATTATAGTTTATTTTACGTAGTGTTATTGATAATATTGGTCTTTCAGTGTAGCAAATACTATATATTGTTTACAATTAATCTATAGTATTTGAGTATAGTTCTGTTTGTCGAGCGATTAACTTGTGTTCTACTATTGTAGATTAGGTAGTAGGTACGCGACGACTCAGGTACGTAATTTTTTTTGTACGTTTGTGTATATTAAACTTGATTAATTTTTATTAAATTGATCTGATTTAAACTTAAATCAACGTTCTACCTTATATACGAGTTTATATATAATAATAATAATAATTTGTATATTTATTTATTTAGTAAAATTACTTTTACTTTAGATAATGGACAAAATTATCAAGCATTGGTTTGAAGATGAAGAGTTGATTGAAGGCGTTAGTGTTTATAGTGATGAAGAATTCGAAAATGATCATGTTGAAGAGTAGTGTCAAGATTCTAATACGGAACAAGAAGTTACTGATGACGAATAGGTGATACGATGAAGGTGAGCCCACTTCTGTACAAAATAAATATTATATTGGGAATAGCTTAGTAATATTTGGAGTACGGATTTATATGCTCTTAAAAGTATCAAAATATACAATATGATGTGTGGTACAAAACGCAGTACAAAAATTAATTTGCATTTAAATAGGTAATATGTTTATATAGGTACGAGTATACGTATGTTGCGGCGAATGATGTAAACGTGGAAAATGTCATCATTATCTGGTAAATGATATCATTTACCTGAAAATTGGTAAATTTCGTATATGTAGACATTCCCCGGTTATTGTCGTCAATCAGTTTTGTTGGATAATGATGTTCAATACTTAAATGTCGGTGTAAACGATCATTGATAATATTTTTTATTATTTCAAAATAATTCTTTAACATTAAAAAGAATAACCATTTTATTTTATTTCCATATTTGTAGATGTGCAAATTAGGTACTCAATAAATTAGATACGGTTTAAACTATTTGAATAACTCTAATCTCTCTATTATTGAAAATAAGACATATCAGTAAACCAGTATTCAATATCAAAAAACTGAAAGGATGAAAAATATTTATTCTTGTTGATAGAGTATTTACTATAAATGTAACTGAAGAAAATTAATATTTTATTTTAATAAAAAAGTTTATTCAGTTCAGCAAGTCAATTAATAGAAAAAAGCATATTTTAAAATTTTTGAAAATAATGAAATTGAAATAATTATTGCTAAGCTTAATCACTAGCTGATTTTAATTCTGCTTCCATGGCTGAATCTTCCATTGAGATTAAAGTAGATTATTGGTCGTATGGACTTCTTCTTGAACATTTTCGCCTAATAAAAATGATAACATTTTAGTTCTACATAGTTAACATTTTAATATTAAATAAGTTTACCACTATTAGAAGTTTTTGTATTTGAGATGGATTGCCCTTCAGCATTTATAAAAACTTGGACATTTGCTGGTGGATTTGATACAATTTTATCAACATCGGCTCTTCCTTTCAGATCATCAAGTTGGTACAAACAAACTTTTGCGAACAAGGTTGTGCAATCCAAGATTAATGAACTTGTTGAGGCAAACCGTGTTAGATGAACAAGGTGGTGCAAACCAACTTTTGCGATCAAGTTTGTACAAACAAATTTTTGCGAACAAGGTTGTTTAAACCATATTTCATGAATTTGGTGGTGCAAACCGTGTTTTACGAACAAGGTGGTGCACACAAACTTTTGCGATCAAGGTGGTGCATTCCAAGTTTTACGAACAAGGTGGTGCAACCATGTATCATGAACATGGTAATACAAACCATGTTCTACGAAGGTGTTGCAAACCAAGTTTTTCGAACGAGACGGTGCAGTCCAACTTTAGCGATCAAGTTGGTACAAACCAACTTTTGCGAACAAGGTTGTGCAATCCAAGATTAATGAACAAGGTGGGGCAAACTATGTTTTACGAACAAGGTTGTTCAAACCATGTTTCATGAATCTGGTGGTGCAAACCATGTTTTACGAACAAGGTGGTGCAAACCAACTTTTGCGATCAAGTTGGTACAAACCAAGTTATACGAACATGGTGGTGCAGACAATTTTTTGCGAACAAGGTGGTGCAAACCAACTTTTGCGAACAAGTTGTTGCACACCATGTTTTACGAACGAGACGGTGCAGACCAACTTTAGCGATCAAATTGGTACAAACAAATTTTTGCGAACAAGGTGGTGCGTCCATGTTTGATGACTATGGTGGTGCAAACCATGTTTTACGAACAAGGTGGTGCAAAACATGTTTTACGAACAAGGTGGTGCAACCAAACTTTCGCGATAAAGGTTGTTCAAACCATGTTCCATGACGATAGTGGTGCAAACCATGTTCAACGAACAAGGTGGTGCAAACCAACTTTTGCGATCAAGTTGGTACAAAGCAACTTTTGCGAACAAGGTGGTGAAAACCAAGATTAATGAACAAGGTGGGGCAAACTATGTTTTACGAACAAGGTTGTTCAAACCATGTTTCATGAATCTGGTGGTGCAAACCAATTTTTAAGATCAAGGTGGTGCATTCCATGTTTTACAAACAAGGTGGTGCAAACCAACTTTTGTGATTGAGGAAGTGCAAACTATGTTTCATGAACATGTTGGTGCAAACCAAATTTTTCGAAAAAGATGGTGCAAACCAATTTTAAGAACATGGTGCAAACAAACTTTTGCGGACAAGGTGGTGCAAACCAAGTTAAAGGAAAAAGGTGGCGCAAACCAACTTTAGTGATCGAGGTGGTGCAAACCAAGATTAATGAACAAGGTGGGGCAAACTATGTTTTACGAACAAGGTTGTTCAAACCATGTTTCATGAATCTGGTGGTGCAAACCATGTTTTACGAACAAGGTGGTGCAATCCAAGTTTTACGAACAAAGTGATGCAACAATGTTTCATGAACATGGTGGTGCAAACCATGTTTCATGACTATAGTGGTGCAAACCATGTAAGACGAACATGGTGGTGCATACAAACTTTTGCGGACAAGTTGTTGCACACCATGTTTTACGAACGAGACGGTGCAGACCAACTTTAGCGATCAAGTTGGTACAAACCAACTTTTGCGAACAAGGTTGTGCAATCCAAGATTAATGAACTTGTTGAGGCAAACCGTGTTAGACGAACAAGGTGGTGCACACCAACTTTTGCGATCAAATTGGTACCAACAAACATTTGCGAACAAGGTTGTTCAAACCATATTTCATGAATTTGGTGGTGCAAACCATTTTTAACGAACAAGGTGGTGCAAAACATGTTTTACAAACAAGGTGGTGCAACCAAACTTTCACGAAAAAGGTTGTTCAAACAATGTTCCATGACGATAGTGGTGCAAACCATGTTCAACGAACAAGGTGGTGCAAACCAACTTTTGCGATCAAGTTTGTACAAAGCAACTTTTGCGAACAAGGTGGTGAAAACCAAGATTAATGAACAAGGTGGGGCAAACTATGTTTTACGAACAAGGTTGTTCAAACCATGTTTCATGAATCTGGTGGTGCAAACCATGTTTTACAAACAAGGTGGTGCAACCAAACTTTCGCGAAAAAGGTTGTTCAAACAATGTTCCATGACTATAGTGGTGCAAACCATGTAAGACGAACATGGTGGTGCATACAAACTTTTGCGGACAAGTTGTTGCACACCATGTTTTACGAACGAGGCGGTGCAGACCAACTTTAGCGATCAAGTTGGTACAAACCAACTTTTGCGAACAAGGTCGAGCAATCCAAGATTAATGAACTTGTTGAGGCAAACCGTGTTAGACGAACAAGGTGGTGCAAACCAAGTTTTACGAACATGGTGTTTCAAAACAGTGATAACAAACTTTTGCGAACAAGGTGGTGCAAACCATGTTTCATGACTATGGTGGAGCAAACCATGTTTTACGAACAAGGTGGTGCAAACCAACTTTTGCGATCAAATTGGTACCAACAAACATTTGCAAACAAGGTTGTTCAAACCATATTTCATGAATTTCATGGTGCAAACCATTTTTTACGAACAAGGTGGTGCAAAACATGTTTTACGAACAAGGTGGTGCAACCAAACTTTCGCGATAAAGGTTGTTCAAACCATGTTCCATGACGATAGTGGTGCAAACCATGTTCAACGAACAAGGTGGTGCAAACCAACTTTTGCGATCAAGTTAGAACAAAGCAACTTTTGCGAACAAGGTGGTGAAAACCAAGATTAATGAACAAGGTGGGGCAAACTATGTTTTACGAACAAGGTTGATCAAACCATGTTTCATGAATCTGTTGGTGCAAACCATGTTTTACAAACAAGGTGGTGCAAACCAACTTTTGTGATTGAGGAAGTGCAAACGATGTTTCATGAACATGTTGGTGCAAACCAAATTTTTCGAAAAAGATGGTGCAAACCAATTTTAAGAACATGGTGCAAACAAACTTTTGCGGACAAGGTGAAGCAAACCAAGTTAAAGGAAAAAGGTGGCGCAAACCAACTTTAGTGATCGAGGTGGTGCAAACCAAGATTAATGAACAAGGTGGGGCAAACTATGTTTTACGAACAAGGTTGTTCAAACCATGTTTCATGAATCTGGTGGTGCAAACCATGTTTTACGAACAAGGTGGTTCAAACCAACTTTAACGATCAAATTGGTACCAACAAATATTTGCGAACAAGGTTGTTCAAACCATATTTCATGAATTTGGTGGTGCAAACCATGTTTTACGAACAAAGTGATGCAACAATGTTTCATGAACATGGTCGTGCAAACCATGTTTCATGACTAAAGTGGTGCAAACCATGTAAGACGAACATGGTGGTGCATACAAACTTTTGCGGACAAGTTGTTGCACACCATGTTTTACGAACGAGACGGTGCAGACCAACTTTAGCGATCAAGTTGGTACAAACCAACTTTTGCGAACAAAGTGGTGCGTCCATGTTTGATGACTATGGTGGTGCAAACCATGTTTTACGAACAAGGTGGTGCAAACCAACTTTTGCGATCAAATTGGTACCAACAAACATTTGCGAACAAGGTTGTTCAAACCATATTTCATGAATTTGGTGGTGCAAACCATTTTTAACGAACAAGGTGGTGCAAAACATGTATTACAAACAAGGTGGTGCAATCCAAGTTTTACGAACAAAGTGATGCAACAATGTTTCATGAACATGGTGGTGCAAACCATGTTTCATGACTATAGTGGTGCAAACCATGTAAGACGAACATGGTGGTGCATACAAACTTTTGCGGACAAGTTGTTGTACACCATGTTTTACGAACGAGGCGGTGCAGACCAACTTTAGCGATCAAGTTGGTACAAACCAACTTTTGCGAACAAGGTTGTGCAATCCAAGATTAATGAACTTGTTGAGGCAAACCGTGTTAGACGAACAAGGTGGTGCAAACCAAGTTTTATGAACATGGTGTTTCAAACCAGTGATAACAAACTTTTGCGAACAAGGTGGTGCAAACCATGTTTCATGACTATGGTGGAGCAAACCATGTTTTACGAACAAGGTGGTGCAAACCAACTTTTGCGATCAAATTGGTACAAACAAATTTTTGCGAACAAGGTGGTGCGTCCATGTTTGATGACTATGGTGGTGCAAACCATGTTTTACGAACAAGGTGGTGCAAACCAACTTTTGCGATCAAATTGGTACCAACAAACATTTGCAAACAAGGTTGTTCAAACCATATTTCATGAATTTCGTGGTGCAAACCATTTTTTACGAACAAGGTGGTGCAAAACATGTTTTACGAACAAGGTGGTGCAACCAAACTTTCGCGATAAAGGTTGTTCAAACCATGTTCCATGACGATAGTGGTGCAAACCATGTTCAACGAACAAGGTGGTGCAAACCAACTTTTGCGATCAAGTTAGAACAAAGCAACTTTTGCGAACAAGGTGGTGAAATCCAAGATTAATGAACAAGGTGGGGCAAACTATGTTTTACGAACAAGGTTGATCAAACCATGTTTCATGAATCTGGTGGTGCAAACCATGTTTTACGAACAAGGTGGTGCAAACCAAGTTTTACAAACAAAGTGATGCAACAATGTTTCATGAACATGGTGGTGCAAACCATGTTTCATGACTATAGTGGTGCAAACCATGTAAGACGAATATGGTGGTGCATACAAACTTTTGCGGACAAGTTGTTGCACACCATGTTTTACGAACGAGACGGTGCAGACCAACTTTAGCGATCAAGTTGGTACAAACCAACTTTTGCGAACAAGGTTGTGCAATCCAAGATTAATGAACTTGTTGAGGCAAACCGTGTTAGACGAACAAGGTGGTGCAAACCAACTTTTGCGATCAAATTGGTACCAACAAACATTTGCGAACAAGGTTGTTCAAACCATGTTCCATGACGATAGTGGTGCAAACCATGTTCAACGAACAAGGTGGTGCAAACCAAATTTTGCGATCAAGTTGGTACAAAGCAACTTTTGCGAACAAGGTGGTGAAAACCAAGATTGATGAACAAGGTGGGGCAAACTATGTTTTACGAAAAAGGATGTTCAAACCATGTTTCATGAATCTGGTGGTGCAATCCATGTTATACGAACAAGGTGGTGCAAACCAACTTTTGCGATCAAGTTTGTACAAACAAATTTTTGCGAACAAGATTGTTTAAACCATATTTCATGAATTTGGTGGTGCAAACCATGTTTTACGAACAAGGTGGTGCACACAAACTTTTGCGATCAAGGTGGTGCATTCCAAGTTTTACGAACAAGGTGGTGCAACCATGTATCATGAACATGGTAATACAAACCATGTTCTACGAAGGTGTTGCAAACCAAGTTTTTCGATCAAGTTGGTGCAAACCAAGTTATACGAACAAGGTGTTGCACACCATGTTTTACGAACGAGACGGTGCAGTCCAACTTTAGCGATCAAGTTGGTACAAACCAACTTTTGCGAACAAGGTTGAGCAATCCAAGATTAATGAACTTGTTGAGGCAAACCGTGTTAGACGAACAAGGTGGTGCAAACCAAGTTTTACGAACATGGTGTTTCAAAACAGTGATAACAAACTTTTGCGAACAAGGTGTTGCAAACCATGTTTCATGACTATGGTGGAGCAAACCATGTTTTACGAACAAGGTGGTGCAAACCAACTTTTGCGATCAAATTGGTACCAACAAACATTTGCAAACAAGGTTGTTCAAACCATATTTCATGAATTTCGTGGTGCAAACCATTTTTTACGAACAAGGTGGTGCAAAACATGTTTTACGAACAAGGTGGTGCAACCAAACTTTCGCGATAAAGGTTGTTCAAACCATGTTCCATGACGATAGTGGTGCAAACCATGTTCAACGAACAAGGTGGTGCAAACCAACTTTTGCGATCAAGTTAGAACAAAGCAACTTTTGCGAACAAGGTGGTGAAAACCAAGATTAATGAACAAGGTGGGGCAAACTATGTTTTACGAACAAGGTTGATCAAACCATGTTTCATGAATCTGGTGGTGCAAACCATGTTTTACAAACAAGGTGGTGCAACCAAACTTTCGCGAAAAAGGTTGTTCAAACAATGTTCCATGACTATAGTGGTGCAAACCATGTAAGACGAACATGGTGGTGCATACAAACTTTTGCGGACAAGTTGTTGCACACCATGTTTTACGAACGAGGCAGTGCAGACCAACTTTAGCGATCAAGTTGGTACAAACCAACTTTTGCGAACAACGTTGAGCAATCCAAGATTAATGAACTTGTTGAGGCAAACCGTGTTAGACGAACAAGGTGGTGCAAACCAAGTTTTACGAACATGGTGTTTCAAAACAGTGATAACAAACTTTTGCGAACAAGGTGGTGCAAACCATGTTTCATGACTATGGTGGAGCAAACCATGTTTTACGAACAAGGTGGTGCAAACCAACTTTTGCGATCAAATTGGTACAAACAAATTTTTGCGAACAAGGTGGTGCGTCCATGTTTGATGACTATGGTGGTGCAAACCATGTTTTACGAACAAGGTGGTGCAAACCAACTTTTGCGATCAAATTGGTACCAACAAACATTTGCGAACAAGGTTGTTCAAACCATAATTCATGAATTTGGTGGTGCAAACCATTTTTAACGAACAAGGTGGTGCAAAACATGTTTTACAAACAAGGTGGTGCAACCAAACTTTCGCGAAAAAGGTTGTTCAAACAATGTTCCATGACGATAGTGGTGCAAACCATGTTAACGAACAAGGTGGTGCAAACCAACTTTTGCGAACAAGGTGGTGAAAACCAAGATTAATGAACAAGGTGGGGCAAACTATGTTTTACGAACAAGGTTGTTCAAACCATGTTTCATGAATCTGGTGGTGCAAACCATGTTTTACGAACAAGGTGGTGCAATCCAAGTTTTACGAACAAAGTGATGCAACAATGTTTCATGAACATGGTGGTGCAAACCATGTTTCATGACTATAGTGGTGCAAACCATGTAAGACGAACATGGTGGTGCATACAAACTTTTGCGGACAAGTTGTTGCACACCATGTTTTACGAACGAGACGGTGCAGACCAACTTTAGCGATCAAGTTGGTACAAACCAACTTTTGCGAACAAGGTTGTGCAATCCAAGATTAATGAACAAGGTGGGGCAAACTATGTTTTACGAACAAGGTTGTTCAAACCATGTTTCATGAATCTGGTGGTGCAAACCATGTTTTACGAACAAGGTGGTGCAACCAAACTTTCGCGATAAAGGTTGTTCAAACCATGTTCCATGACGATAGTGGTGCAAACCATGTTCAACGAACAAGGTGGTGCAAACCAACTTTTGCGATCAAGTTGGTACAAAGCAACTTTTGCGAACAAGGTGGTGAAAACCAAGATTAATGAACAAG
Source organism: Therioaphis trifolii (assembly GCA_027580255.1). Classification (NCBI taxonomy): domain Eukaryota; kingdom Metazoa; phylum Arthropoda; class Insecta; order Hemiptera; family Aphididae; genus Therioaphis; species Therioaphis trifolii. The sequence continues at coordinate 39,705,222 of CM050404.1, forward strand.
GTGGGGCAAACTATGTTTTACGAACAAGGTTGTTCAAACCATGTTTCATGAATCTGGTGGTGCAAACCATGTTTTACAAACAAGGTGGTGCAACCAAACTTTCGCGAAAAAGGTTGTTCAAACAATGTTCCATGACTATAGTGGTGCAAACCATGTAAGACGAACATGGTGGTGCATACAAACTTTTGCGGACAAGTTGTTGCACACCATGTTTTACGAACGAGGCGGTGCAGACCAACTTTAGCGATCAAGTTGGTACAAACCAACTTTTGCGAACAAGGTCGAGCAATCCAAGATTAATGAACTTGTTGAGGCAAACCGTGTTAGACGAACAAGGTGGTGCAAACCAAGTTTTACGAACATGGTGTTTCAAAACAGTGATAACAAACTTTTGCGAACAAGGTGGTGCAAACCATGTTTCATGACTATGGTGGAGCAAACCATGTTTTACGAACAAGGTTGTTCAAACCATATTTCATGAATTTGGTGGTGCAAACCATTTTTAACGAACAAGGTGGTGCAAAACATGTTTTACAAACAAGGTGGTGCAACCAAACTTTCACGAAAAAGGTTGTTCAAACAATGTTCCATGACGATAGTGGTGCAAACCATGTTCAACGAACAAGGTGGTGCAAACCAACTTTTGCGATCAAGTTGGTACAAAGCAACTTTTGCGAACAAGGTTGTGCAATCCAAGATTAATGAACAAGGTGGGGCAAACAATGTTTTACGAACAAGGTTGTTCAAACCATGTTTCATGAATCTGGTGGTGCAAACCAATTTTTAAGATCAAGGTGGTGCATTCTATGTTTTACAAACAAGGTGGTGCAAACCAACTTTTGTGATTGAGGAAGTGCAAACGATGTTTCATGAACATGTTGGTGCAAACCAAATTTTTCGAAAAAGATGGTGCAAACCAATTTTAAGAACATGGTGCAAACAAACTTTTGCGGACAAGGTGAAGCAAACCAAGTTAAAGGAAAAAGGTGGCGCAAACCAACTTTAGTGATCGAGGTGGTGCAAACCAAGATTAATGAACAAGGTGGGGCAAACTATGTTTTACGAACAAGGTTGTTCACACCATGTTTCATGAATCTGGTGGTGCAAACCATGTTTTACGAACAAGGTGGTGCAATCCAAGTTTTACGAACAAAGTGATGCAACAATGTTTCATGAACATGGTGGTGCAAACCATGTTTCATGACTATAGTGGTGCATACAAACTTTTGCGGACAAGTTGTTGCACACCATGTTTTACGAACGAGACGGTGCAGACCAACTTTAGCGATCAAGTTGGTACAAACCAACTTTTGCGAACAAGGTTGTGCAATCCAAGATTAATGAACTTGTTGAGGCAAACCGTGTTAGACGAACAAGGTGGTGCAAACCAACTTTTGCGATCAAATTGGTACCAACAAACATTAGCGAACAAGGTTGTTCAAACCATATTTCATGAATTTGGTGGTGCAAACCATTTTTTACGAACAAGGTGGTGCAAAACATGTTTTACGAACAAGGTGGTGCAACCAAACTTTCGCGAAAAAGGTTGTTCAAACCATGTTCCATGAATTTGGTGGTGCAAACCATTTTTTACGAACAAGGTGGTGCAAAACATGTTTTACGAACAAGGTGGTGCAACCAAACTTTCGCGAAAAAGGTTGTTCAAACCATGTTCCATGACGATAGTGATGCAAACCATGTTCAACGAACAAGGTGGTGCAAACCAACTTTTGCGATCAAGTTGGTACAAAGCAACTTTTGCGAACAAGGTGGTGAAAACCAAGATTAATGAACAAGGTGGGGCAAACTGTGTTTTACGAACAAGGTTGTTCAAACCATGTTTCATGAATCTGGTGGTGCAATCCATGTTATACGAACAAGGTGGTGCAAACCAAGTTTTACGAACAAAGTGATGCAACAATGTTTCATGAACATGGTCGTGCAAACCATGTTTCATGACTAAAGTGGTGCAAACCATGTAAGATGAACATGGTGGTGCATACCAACTTTTGCGGACAAGGTTATTCAAACCTTATTTCATGACTATGGTGGTGCGAACCATGTTTTACGAACAAGGTGGTGTAAACCAACTTTTGCGACCAAGTTGGTACAAACAAATTTTTGCGAACAAGGTTGTTCAAACCATATTTCATGAATTTGGTGGTGCAAACCATTTTTTACGAACAAGGTGGTGCAAAACATGTTTTACGAACAAGGTTGTTCAAATCATGTTTCATGAATCTGGTGGTGCAATCCAAGTTTTACGAACAAAGTGATGCAACAATGTTTCATGAACATGGTGGTGCAAACCATGTTTCATGACTATAGTGGTGCAAACCATGTAAGACGAACATGGTGGTGCATACAAACTTTTGCGGACAAGTTGTTGCACACCATGTTTTACGAACGAGACGGTGCAGACCAACTTTAGCGATCAAGTTGGTACAAACCAACTTTTGCGAACAAGGTTGTGCAATCCAAGATTAATGAACTTGTTGAGGCAAACCGTGTTAGACGAACAAGGTGGTGCACACCAACTTTTGCGATCAAATTGGTACCAACAAACATTTGCGAACAAGGTTGTTCAAACCATATTTCATGAATTTGGTGGTGCAAACCATTTTTAACGAACAAGGTGGTGCAAAACATGTTTTACAAAAAAGGTGGTGCAACCAAACTTTCACGAAAAAGGTTGTTCAAACAATGTTCCATGACGATAGTGGTGCAAACCATGTTCAACGAACAAGGTGGTGCAAACCAACTTTTGCGATCAAGTTGGTACAAAGCAACTTTTGCGAACAAGGTGGTGAAAACCAAGATTAATGAACAAGGTGGGGCAAACTATGTTTTACGAACAAGGTTGTTCAAACCATGTTTCATGAATCTGGTGGTGCAAACCATGTTTTACAAACAAGGTGGTGCAACCAAACTTTCGCGAAAAAGGTTGTTCAAACAATGTTCCATGACTATAGTGGTGCAAACCATGTAAGACGAACATGGTGGTGCATACAAACTTTTGCGGACAAGTTGTTGCACACCATGTTTTACGAACGAGGCGGTGCAGACCAACTTTAGCGATCAAGTTGGTACAAACCAACTTTTGCGAACAAGGTCGAGCAATCCAAGATTAATGAACTTGTTGAGGCAAACCGTGTTAGACGAACAAGGTGGTGCAAACCAAGTTTTACGAACATGGTGTTTCAAAACAGTGATAACAAACTTTTGCGAACAAGGTGGTGCAAACCATGTTTCATGACTATGGTGGAGCAAACCATGTTTTACGAACAAGGTGGTGCAAACCAACTTTTGCGATCAAATTGGTACCAACAAACATTTGCAAACAAGGTTGTTCAAACCATATTTCATGAATTTCATGGTGCAAACCATTTTTTACGAACAAGGTGGTGCAAAACATGTTTTACGAACAAGGTGGTGCAACCAAACTTTCGCGATAAAGGTTGTTCAAACCATGTTCCATGACGATAGTGGTGCAAACCATGTTCAACGAACAAGGTGGTGCAAACCAACTTTTGCGATCAAGTTAGAACAAAGCAACTTTTGCGAACAAGGTGGTGAAAACCAAGATTAATGAACAAGGTGGGGCAAACTATGTTTTACGAACAAGGTTGATCAAACCATGTTTCATGAATCTGTTGGTGCAAACCATGTTTTACAAACAAGGTGGTGCAAACCAACTTTTGTGATTGAGGAAGTGCAAACGATGTTTCATGAACATGTTGGTGCAAACCAAATTTTTCGAAAAAGATGGTGCAAACCAATTTTAAGAACATGGTGCAAACAAACTTTTGCGGACAAGGTGAAGCAAACCAAGTTAAAGGAAAAAGGTGGCGCAAACCAACTTTAGTGATCGAGGTGGTGCAAACCAAGATTAATGAACAAGGTGGGGCAAACTATGTTTTACGAACAAGGTTGTTCAAACCATGTTTCATGAATCTGGTGGTGCAAACCATGTTTTACGAACAAGGTGGTTCAAACCAACTTTAACGATCAAATTGGTACCAACAAATATTTGCGAACAAGGTTGTTCAAACCATATTTCATGAATTTGGTGGTGCAAACCATGTTTTACGAACAAAGTGATGCAACAATGTTTCATGAACATGGTCGTGCAAACCATGTTTCATGACTAAAGTGGTGCAAACCATGTAAGACGAACATGGTGGTGCATACAAACTTTTGCGGACAAGTTGTTGCACACCATGTTTTACGAACGAGACGGTGCAGACCAACTTTAGCGATCAAGTTGGTACAAACCAACTTTTGCGAACAAAGTGGTGCGTCCATGTTTGATGACTATGGTGGTGCAAACCATGTTTTACGAACAAGGTGGTGCAAACCAACTTTTGCGATCAAATTGGTACCAACAAACATTTGCGAACAAGGTTGTTCAAACCATATTTCATGAATTTGGTGGTGCAAACCATTTTTAACGAACAAGGTGGTGCAAAACATGTATTACAAACAAGGTGGTGCAATCCAAGTTTTACGAACAAGTGATGCAACAATGTATGATGCAACATGGTGGATGCCAACCCATGTTTCATGACTATAGTGGTGATGCAAACCATGTAAGGACGAAACATGGTGGTGCATACAAACTTATGCGGACAAGTTGTTGTACACCATGTTTTACGAACGAGGCGGTGCTGACACTTTAGCGATTCAACGTTGGTACAAACCAACTTTGCGAACAAGGTTGTGCATCCAAGATTAATGAACTTGTTGAGGCAAACCAACTTTTAGACGAACAAGGTTGTGCAAACCAATTTTTAATGAACAAGGTGGGCAACAACTATGTTTTACGAAATTGTTGCAAACCATGTTTCATGACATGGTGGTGCAAACACATGTTTCGAACAAGGTGGTGCAAACCAACTTTTGCGATAAAGGTGTTCAAACATTTTCCATGACGATAGTGGTGCAAACCATGTTCAACGAAAGGTGGTGCAAACCAACTTTTGCGATCAGTTGGTACAAAGCAATTTTGCGAACAAGGTGGTGAAACCAAGATGAAGGAAAAGGTGGTGGCAAACTTGTTTTACGAACAAGGTTGTTCAAACCATGTTTCATGAATCTGGTGGTGCAAACCATGTTTTACAAACAAGGTGGTGCAACCAAACTTTCGCGAAAAAGGTTGTTCAAACAATGTTCCATGACTATAGTGGTGCAAACCATGTAAGACGAACATGGTGGTGCATACAAACTTTTGCGGACAAGTTGTTGCACACCATGTTTTACGAACGAGGCGGTGCAGACCAACTTTAGCGATCAAGTTGGTACAAACCAACTTTTGCGAACAAGGTCGAGCAATCCAAGATTAATGAACTTGTTGAGGCAAACCGTGTTAGACGAACAAGGTGGTGCAAACCAAGTTTTACGAACATGGTGTTTCAAAACAGTGATAACAAACTTTTGCGAACAAGGTGGTGCAAACCATGTTTCATGACTATGGTGGAGCAAACCATGTTTTACGAACAAGGTTGTTCAAACCATATTTCATGAATTTGGTGGTGCAAACCATTTTTAACGAACAAGGTGGTGCAAAACATGTTTTACAAACAAGGTGGTGCAACCAAACTTTCGCGAAAAAGGTTGTTCAAACCATGTTCCATGACGATAGTGGTGCAAACCATGTTCAACGAACAAGGTGGTGCAAACCAACTTTTGCGATCAAGTTGGTACAAAGCAACTTTTGCGAACAAGGTTGTGCAATCCAAGATTAATGAACAAGGTGGGGCAAACAATGTTTTACGAACAAGGTTGTTCAAACCATGTTTCATGAATCTGGTGGTGCAAACCAATTTTTAAGATCAAGGTGGTGCATTCTATGTTTTACAAACAAGGTGGTGCAAACCAACTTTTGTGATTGAGGAAGTGCAAACGATGTTTCATGAACATGTTGGTGCAAACCAAATTTTTCGAAAAAGATGGTGCAAACCAATTTTAAGAACATGGTGCAAACAAACTTTTGCGGACAAGGTGAAGCAAACCAAGTTAAAGGAAAAAGGTGGCGCAAACCAACTTTAGTGATCGAGGTGGTGCAAACCAAGATTAATGAACAAGGTGGGGCAAACTATGTTTTACGAACAAGGTTGTTCACACCATGTTTCATGAATCTGGTGGTGCAAACCATGTTTTACGAACAAGGTGGTGCAATCCAAGTTTTACGAACAAAGTGATGCAACAATGTTTCATGAACATGGTGGTGCAAACCATGTTTCATGACTATAGTGGTGCATACAAACTTTTGCGGACAAGTTGTTGCACACCATGTTTTACGAACGAGACGGTGCAGACCAACTTTAGCGATCAAGTTGGTACAAACCAACTTTTGCGAACAAGGTTGTGCAATCCAAGATTAATGAACTTGTTGAGGCAAACCGTGTTAGACGAACAAGGTGGTGCAAACCAACTTTTGCGATCAAATTGGTACCAACAAACATTAGCGAACAAGGTTGTTCAAACCATATTTCATGAATTTGGTGGTGCAAACCATTTTTTACGAACAAGGTGGTGCAAAACATGTTTTACGAACAAGGTGGTGCAACCAAACTTTCGCGAAAAAGGTTGTTCAAACCATGTTCCATGAATTTGGTGGTGCAAACCATTTTTTACGAACAAGGTGGTGCAAAACATGTTTTACGAACAAGGTGGTGCAACCAAACTTTCGCGAAAAAGGTTGTTCAAACCATGTTCCATGACGATAGTGATGCAAACCATGTTCAACGAACAAGGTGGTGCAAACCAACTTTTGCGATCAAGTTGGAACAAAGCAACTTTTGCGAACAAGGTGGTGAAAACCAAGATTAATGAACAAGGTGGGGCAAACTGTGTTTTACGAACAAGGTTGTTCAAACCATGTTTCATGAATCTGGTGGTGCAATCCATGTTATACGAACAAGGTGGTACAAACCAACTTTTGCGATCAAGTTTGTACAAACAAATTTTTGCGAACAAGGTTGTTTAAACCATATTTCATGAATTTGGTGGTGCAAACCATTTTTTACGAACAAGGTGGTTTAAAACATGTTTTACGAACAAGGTTGTTCAAACCATGTTTCATGAATCTGGTGGTGCAAACCATGTTTTACGAACAAGGTGGTGCAATCCAAGTTTTACGAACAAAGTGATGCAACAATGTTTCATGAACATGGTCGTGCAAACCATGTTTCATGACTAAAGTGGTGCAAACCATGTAAGATGAACATGGTGGTGCATACCAACTTTTGCGGACAAGGTTATTCAAACCTTATTTCATGACTATGGTGGTGCGAACCATGTTTTACGAACAAGGTGGTGTAAACCAACTTTTGCGACCAAGTTGGTACAAACAAATTTTTGCGAACAAGGTTGTTCAAACCATATTTCATGAATTTGGTGGTGCAAACCATTTTTTACGAACAAGGTGGTGCAAAACATGTTTTACGAACAAGGTTGTTCAAACCATGTTTCATGAATCTGGTGGTGCAAACCATGTTTTACGAACAAGGTGGTGCAATCCAAGTTTTACGAACAAAGTGATGCAACAATGTTTCATGACTAAAGTGGTGCAAACCATGTAAGACGAACAAGGTGGTGTAAACCAACTTTTGCGATCAAGTTGGTACAAACAAATTTTTGCGAACAAGGTGGTGCGTCCATGTTTGATGACTATGGTGGTGCAAACCATGTTTTACGAACAAGGTGGTGCAAACCAACTTTTGCGATCAAATTGGTACCAACAAACATTTGCGAACAAGGTTGTTCAAACCATATTTCATGAATTTGGTGGTGCAAACCATTTTTTACGAACAAGGTGGTGCAAAACATGTTTTACGAACAAGGTGGTGCAACCAAACTTACGCGAAAAAGGTTGTTCAAACCATGTTCCATGAATTTGGTGGTGCAAACCATTTTTTACGAACAAGGTGGAGCAAAACATGTTTTACGAACAAGGTGGTGCAACCAAACTTTCGCGAAAAAGGTTGTTCAAACCATGTTCCATGACGATAGTGATGCAAACCATGTTCAACGAACAAGGTGGTGCAAACCAACTTTTGCGATCAAGTTGGTACAAAGCAACTTTTGCGAACAAGGTGGTGAAAACCAAGATTAATGAACAAGGTGGGGCAAACTGTGTTTTACGAACAAGGTTGTTCAAACCATGTTTCATGAATCTGGTGGTGCAATCCATGTTATACGAACAAGGTGGTGCAAACCAACTTTTGCGATCAAATTGGTACCAACAAACATTTGCGAACAAGGTTGTTCAAACCATATTTCATGAATTTGGTGGTGCAAACCATTTTTTACGAACAAGGTGGTGCAAAACATGTTTTACGAACAAGGTGGTGCAACCAAACTTACGCGAAAAAGGTTGTTCAAACCATGTTCCATGAATTTGGTGGTGCAAACCATTTTTTACGAACAAGGTGGAGCAAAACATGTTTTACGAACAAGGTGGTGCAACCAATCTTTCGCGAAAAAGTTGTTGCACACCATGTTTCACGAACGAGACGGTGCAGACCAACTTTAGCGATCAAGTTGGTACAAACCAACTTTTGCGAACAAGGTTGTGCAATCCAAGATTAATGAACTTGTTGAGGCAAACCGTGTTAGACGAACAAGGTGGTGCAAACCAACTTTTGCGATCAAATTGGTACCAACAAACATTTGCGAACAAGGTTGTTCAAACCATATTTCATGAATTTGGTGGTGCAAACCATTTTTAACGAACAAGGTGGTGCAAAACATGTTTTACAAACAAGGTGGTGCAACCAAACTTTCACGAAAAAGGTTGTTCAAACAATGTTCCATGACGATAGTGGTGCAAACCATGTTCAACGAACAAGGTGGTGCAAACCAACTTTTGCGATCAAGTTGGTACAAAGCAACTTTTGCGAACAAGGTTGTGCAATCCAAGATTAATGAACAAGGTGGGGCAAACAATGTTTTACGAACAAGGTTGTTCAAACCATGTTTCATGAATCTGGTGGTGCAAACCAATTTTTAAGATCAAGGTGGTGCATTCTATGTTTTACAAACAAGGTGGTGCAAACCAACTTTTGTGATTGAGGAAGTGCAAACGATGTTTCATGAACATGTTGGTGCAAACCAAATTTTTCGAAAAAGATGGTGCAAACCAATTTTAAGAACATGGTGCAAACAAACTTTTGCGGACAAGGTGAAGCAAACCAAGTTAAAGGAAAAAGGTGGCGCAAACCAACTTTAGTGATCGAGGTGGTGCAAACCAAGATTAATGAACAAGGTGGGGCAAACTATGTTTTACGAACAAGGTTGTTCACACCATGTTTCATGTATCTGGTGGTGCAAACCATGTTTTACGAACAAGGTGGTGCAATCCAAGTTTTACGAACAAAGTGATGCAACAATGTTTCATGACTAAAGTGGTGCAAACCATGTAAGACGAACAAGGTGGTGTAAACCAACTTTTGCGATCAAGTTGGTACAAACAAATTTTTGCGAACAAGGTGGTGCGTCCATGTTTGATGACTATGGTGGTGCAAACCATGTTTTACGAACAAGGTGGTTTAAACCAACTTTTGTGATTGAGGAAGTGCAAACTATGTTTCATGAATCTGCTGGTGCAAACCAATTTTTAAGATCAAGGTGGTGCATTCCATGTTTTACAAACAAGGTGGTGCAAACCAACTTTTGTGATTGAGGAAGTGCAAACGATGTTTTACGAACAAGGTGGTGCAAACCAACTTTTGCGATCAAGTTGGTACAAACCAAGTTATACGAACATGGTGGTGCAGAAAATTTTTCGCGAACAAGGTGGTGCAAACCAACTTTTGCGAACAAGGTTGTGCAATCCAAGATTAATGAACTTGTTGAGGCAAACAGTGTTAGACGAACAAGGTGGTGCAAACCAAGTTTTACGAACATGGTGTTTCAAACCAGTGATTACAAACTTTTGCGAACAAGGTTGTTCAAACCATATTTCATGAATGTAGTGGTGCAAACCATTTTTTACCATTTTTTAGGGGAAGCCTCACTCATCATATCATCAAACTCTGTGATTGATTTACAAATTGGCTACACTCACAGCATCTCTGATGCTTACACTGACCACTCATATTTTTTTGCATTATATAGAATTTGTATGGTAACAAAAATACACGGGATATTCTATAATATTTACTTATATATGATTATTATTCATGATTTCATATTGGAAAAAAGTTTCCAAAATATCTCTAACATAACTTAAATTTAAAATGGGATTTACATAGCTTACAAGGAATTATTTTAGTAAATTTGTTTATACAATTTTAAGAAGGTTGCTAAAATAACAAGATATATGGATTTATAAAATTATTTTTAAACTATATTGTTCGTGTATATATATATATTCATTATTCATAGGTATGTAGTGTGGACTGGGAATGGTAAAGTATTTATTTTTTTTGAACCTTTGACAAGAACATCTGTATGTGGAAAACCCGATGATCTGAAAGGAAGAGCCGATGTTGATAAAATTGTATCAAATCCACCAGCAAATGTCCAAGTTTTTATAAGTGCTGAAGGGCAATCCATCTCAAATACAAAAACTTCTAATAGTGGTAAACTTATTTAATATTAAAATGTTAACTATGTAGAACTAAAATGTTATCATTTTTATTAGGCGAAAATGTTCAAGAAGAAGTCCATACGACCAATAATCTACTTTAATCTTAATGGAAGATTCAGCCATGGAAGCAGAATTAAAATCAGCTAGTGATTAAGCTTAGCAATAATTATTTCAATTTCATTATTTTCAAAAATTTTAAAATATGCTTTTTTCTATTAATTGACTTGCTGAACTGAATAAACTTTTTTATTAAAATAAAATATTAATTTTCTTCAGTTACATTTATAGTAAATACTCTATCAACAAGAATAAATATTTTTCATCCTTTCAGTTTTTTGATATTGAATACTGGTTTACTGATATGTCTTATTTTCAATAATAGAGAGATTAGAGTTATTCAAATAGTTTAAACCGTATCTAATTTATTGAGTACCTAATTTGCACATCTACAAATATGGAAATAAAATAAAATGGTTATTTTTTTTAATGTTGAAGAATTATTTTGAAATGGTTAGTTATTACTATTTCAATTTTTTTTAAACATACTTCAATAAAAACAAGCCCATATGTATATATATATATATATATATATATATATATATATATATATATATATATATATAATATACTAATTATATATATAATGACCAATTTTAGCGAACAAGGTGGTGCGAACATGTTTCATGAACATGGTGGTACAAACCAATTTTTAAGATCAAGGTGGTGCATTCCTAGTTTTAAGAACATGGTGCAAACAAACTTTTGCGGACAAGGTGGTGCAAACCAAGTTAAAGGAAAAAGGTGGCGCAAACCAACTTTAGTGATCGACGTAGTGCAAACCATGTTTCCTGACCATGGTGCAAACCATTTTTTACGAACAAGGTGGTGCAAAACATGTTTTACGAACAAGGTTGTTCAAACCATGTTTCATGAATCTGGTGGTGCAAACCATGTTTTACGAACAAGGTGGTGCAACCAAACTTTCGCGAAAAAGGTTGTTCAAACCATGTTCCATGACGATAGTGGTGCAAACCATGTTCAACGAACAAGGTGGTGAAAACCAACTTTTGCGATCAAGTTGGTACAAAGCAACTTTTGCGAACAAGGTGGTGAAAACCAAGATTAATGAACAAGGTGGGGCAAACTGTGTTTTACGAACAAGGTTGTTCAAACCATGTTTCATGAATCTGGTGGTGCAATCCATGTTATACGAACAAGGTGGTGCAAACCAACTTTTGCGATCAAGTTTGTACAAACAAATTTTTGCGAACAAGGTTGTTTAAACCATATTTCATGAATTTGGTGGTGCAAACCATTTTTTACGAACAAGGTGGTGCAATCCAAGTTTTACGAACAAAGTGATGCAACAATGTTTCATGAACATGGTCGTGCAAACCATGTTTCATGACTAAAGTGGTGCAAACCATGTAAGACGAACATGGTGGTGCATACCAACTTTTGCGGACAAGGTTATTCAAACCTTATTTCATGACTATGGTGGTGCAAACCAACTTTTGCGATCAAGTTGGTACAAAGCAACTTTTGCGAACAAGGTGGTGAAAACCAAGATTAATGAACAAGGTGGGGCAAACAATGTTTTACGAACAAGGTTGTTCAAACCATGTTTCATGAATCTGGTGGTGCAAACCAATTTTTAAGATCAAGGTGGTGCATTCTATGTTTTACAAACAAGGTGGTGCAAACCAACTTTTGTGATTGAGGAAGTGCAAACGATGTTTCATGAACATGTTGGTGCAAACCAAATTTTTCGAAAAAGATGGTGCAAACCAATTTTAAGAACATGGTGCAAACAAACTTTTGCGGACAAGGTGACGCAAACCAAGTTAAAGGAAAAAGGTGGCGCAAACCAACTTTAGTGATCGAGGTGGTGCAAACCAAGATTAATGAACAAGGTGGGGCAAACTATGTTTTACGAACAAGGTTGTTCACACCATGTTTCATGAATCTGGTGGTGCAAACCATGTTTTACGAACAAGGTGGTGCAATCCAAGTTTTACGAACAAAGTGATGCAACAATGTTTCATGAACATGGTGGTGCAAACCATGTTTCATGACTATAGTGGTGCATACAAACTTTTGCGGACAAGTTGTTGCACACCATGTTTTACGAACGAGACGGTGCAGACCAACTTTAGCGATCAAGTTGGTACAAACCAACTTTTGCGAACAAGGTTGTGCAATCCAAGATTAATGAACTTGTTGAGGCAAACCGTGTTAGACGAACAAGGTGGTGCAAACCAACTTTTGCGATCAAATTGGTACCAACAAACATTAGCGAACAAGGTTGTTCAAACCATATTTCATGAATTTGGTGGTGCAAACCATTTTTTACGAACAAGGTGGTGCAAAACATGTTTTACGAACAAGGTGGTGCAACCAAACTTTCGCGAAAAAGGTTGTTCAAACCATGTTCCATGAATTTGGTGGTGCAAACCATTTTTTACGAACAAGGTGGTGCAAAACATGTTTTACGAACAAGGTGGTGCAACCAAACTTTCGCGAAAAAGGTTGTTCAAACCATGTTCCATGACGATAGTGATGCAAACCATGTTCAACGAACAAGGTGGTGCAAACCAACTTTTGCGATCAAGTTGGTACAAAGCAACTTTTGCGAACAAGGTGGTGAAAACCAAGATTAATGAACAAGGTGGGGCAAACTGTGTTTTACGAACAAGGTTGTTCAAACCATGTTTCATGAATCTGGTGGTGCAATCCATGTTATGCGAACAAGGTGGTGCAAACCATGTTTCATGAATCTGGTGGTGCAAACCAATTTTTAAGATCAAGGTGGTGCATTCCATGTTTTACAAACAAGGTGGTTTAAACCAACTTTTGTGATTGAGGAAGTGCAAACTATGTTTCATGAACATGTTGGTGCAAACCAAATTTTTCGAAAAAGATGGTGCAAACCAATTTTAAGAACATGGTGCAAACAAACTTTTGCGGACAAGGTGAAGCAAACCAAGTTAAAGGAAAAAGGTGGCGCAAACCAACTTTAGTGATCGAGGTGGTGCAAACCAAGATTAATGAACAAGGTGGGGCAAACTATGTTTTACGAACAAGGTTGTTCACACCATGTTTCATGAATCTGGTGGTGCAAACCATGTTTTACGAACAAGGTGGTGCAATCCAAGTTTTACGAACAAAGTGATGCAACAATGTTTCATGAACATGGTGGTGCAAACCATGTTTCATGACTATAGTGGTGCATACAAACTTTTGCGGACAAGTTGTTGCACACCATGTTTTACGAACGAGACGGTGCAGACCAACTTTAGCGATCAAGTTGGTACAAACCAACTTTTGCGAACAAGGTTGTGCAATCCAAGATTAATGAACTTGTTGAGGCAAACCGTGTTAGACGAACAAGGTGGTGCAAACCAACTTTTGCGATCAAATTGGTACCAACAAACATTAGCGAACAAGGTTGTTCAAACCATATTTCATGAATTTGGTGGTGCAAACCATTTTTTACGAACAAGGTGGTGCAAAACATGTTTTACGAACAAGGTGGTGCAACCAAACTTTCGCGAAAAAGGTTGTTCAAACCATGTTCCATGAATTTGGTGGTGCAAACCATTTTTTACGAACAAGGTGGTGCAAAACATGTTTTACGAACAAGGTGGTGCAACCAAACTTTCGCGAAAAAGGTTGTTCAAACCATGTTCCATGACGATAGTGATGCAAACCATGTTCAACGAACAAGGTGGTGCAAACCAACTTTTGCGATCAAGTTGGTACAAAGCAACTTTTGCGAACAAGGTGGTGAAAACCAAGATTAATGAACAAGGTGGGGCAAACTGTGTTTTACGAACAAGGTTGTTCAAACCATGTTTCATGAATCTGGTGGTGCAATCCATGTTATACGAACAAGGTGGTGCAAACCAACTTTTGCGATCAAGTTTGTACAAACAAATTTTTGCGAACAAGGTTGTTTAAACCATATTTCATGAATTTGGTGGTGCAAACCATTTTTTACGAACAAGGTGGTTTAAAACATGTTTTACGAACAAGGTTGTTCAAACCATGTTTCATGAATCTGGTGGTGCAAACCATGTTTTACGAACAAGGTGGTGCAATCCAAGTTTTACGAACAAAGTGATGCAACAATGTTTCATGAACATGGTCGTGCAAACCATGTTTCATGACTAAAGTGGTGCAAACCATGTAAGATGAACATGGTGGTGCATACCAACTTTTGCGATCAAGTTGGTACAAACAAATTTTTGCGAACAAGGTTGTTCAAACCATATTTCATGAATTTGGTGGTGCAAACCATTTTTTACGAACAAGGTGGTGCAAAACATGTTTTACGAACAAGGTTGTTCAAACCATGTTTCATGAATCTGGTGGTGCAAACCATGTTTTACGAACAAGGTGGTGCAACCAAACTTTCGCGAAAAAGGTTGTTCAAACCATGTTCCATGACGATAGTGGTGCAAACCATGTTCAACGAACAAGGTGGTGAAAACCAACTTTTGCGATCAAGTTGGTACAAAGCAACTTTTGCGAACAAGGTGGTGAAAACCAAGATTAATGAACAAGGTGGGGCAAACTGTGTTTTACGAACAAGGTTGTTCAAACCATGTTTCATGAATCTGGTGGTGCAATCCATGTTATACGAACAAGGTGGTGCAAACCAACTTTTGCGATCAAGTTTGTACAAACAAATTTTTGCGAACAAGGTTGTTTAAACCATATTTCATGAATTTGGTGGTGCAAACCATTTTTTACGAACAAGGTGGTGCAATCCAAGTTTTACGAACAAAGTGATGCAACAATGTTTCATGAACATGGTCGTGCAAACCATGTTTCATGACTAAAGTGGTGCAAACCATGTAAGACGAACATGGTGGTGCATACCAACTTTTGCGGACAAGGTTATTCAAACCTTATTTCATGACTATGGTGGTGCAAACCAACTTTTGCGATCAAGTTGGTACAAAGCAACTTTTGCGAACAAGGTGGTGAAAACCAAGATTAATGAACAAGGTGGGGCAAACTGTGTTTTACGAACAAGGTTGTTCAAACCATGTTTCATGAATCTGGTGGTGCAAACCATGTTTTACGAACAAGGTGGTGCAATCCAAGTTTTACGAACAAAGTGATGCAACAATGTTTCATGAACATGGTCGTGCAAACCATGTTTCATGACTAAAGTGGTGCAAACCATGTAAGACGAACATGGTGGTGCATACCAACTTTTGCGGACAAGGTTATTCAAACCTTATTTCATGACTATGGTGGTGCGAACCATGTTTTACGAACAAGGTGGTGTAAACCAACTTTTGCGATCAAGTTGGTACAAACAAATTTTTGCGAACAAGGTTGTTCAAACCATATTTCATGAATTTGGTGGTGCAAACCATTTTTTACGAACAAGGTGGTGCAAAATATGTTTTACGAACAAGGTGCTGCAACCAAACTTTCGCGAAAAAGTCTGTTCAAACCATGTTTCATGACTATGGTGGAGCAAACGATGTTTTACGAACAAGGTGGTGCAAACCAACTTTTGCGATCAAATTGGTACAAACAAATTTTTGCGAACAAGGTGGTGCGTCCATGTTTGATGACTATGGTGGTGCAAACCATGTTTTACGAACAAGGTGGTGCAAACCAACTTTTGCGATCAAATTGGTACCAATAAACATTTGCGAACAAGGTTGTTCAAACCATATTTCATGAATTTGGTGGTGCAATCCATGTTATACGAACAAGGTGGTGCAAACCAACTTTTGCGATCAAGTTCGTACAAACAAATTTTTGCGAACAAGGTTGTTCAAACCATATTTCATGAATTTGGTGGTGCAAACCATTTTTTACGAACAAGGTGGTGCAAAACATGTTTTACGAACAAGGTGGTGCAACCAAACTTTCGCGAAAAAGGTTGTTCAAACCATGTTCCATGACGATAGTGGTGCAAACCATGTTCAACGAACAAGGTGGTGCAAACCAACTTTTGCGATCAAGTTGGTACAAAGCAACTTTTGCGAACAAGGTGGTGAAAACCAAGATTAATGAACAAGGTGGGGCAAACTATGTTTTACGAACAAGGTTGTTCAAACCATGTTTCATGAATCTGGTGGTGCAAACCAATTTTTAAGATCAAGGTGGTGCATTCCATGTTTTACAAACAAGGTGGTGTAAACCAACTTTTGCGATCAAATTGGTACCAACAAACATTCGCGAACAAGGTTGTTCAAACCATATTTCATGAATTTGGTGGTGCAAACCATTTTTTACGAACAAGGTGGTGCAAAACATGTTTTACGAACAAGGTTGTTCAAACCATGTTTCATGAATCTGGTGGTGCAAACCATGTTTTACGAACAAGGTGGTGCAATCCAAGTTTTACGAACAAAGTGATGCAACAATGTTTCATGACTAAAGTGGTGCAAACCATGTAAGACGAACAAGGTGGTGTAAACCAACTTTTGCGATCAAGTTGGTACAAACAAATTTTTGCGAACAAGGTAGTGCGTCCATGTTTGATGACTATGGTGGTGCAAACCATGTTTTACGAACAAGGTGGTGCAAAACAACTTTTGCGATCAAATTGGTACCAACAAACATTTGCGAACAAGGTTGTTCAAACCATATTTCATGAATTTGGTGGTTCAAACCATTTTTTACGAACAAGGTGGTGCAAAACATGTTTTACGAACAAGGTGGTGCAACCAAACTTTCGCGAAAAATGTTGTTCAAACCATGTTCCATGAATTTGGTGGTGCAAACCATTTTTTACGAACAAGGTGGTGCAAAACATGTTTTACGAACAAGGTGGTGCAACCAAACTTTCGCGAAAAAGGTTGTTCAAACCATGTTCCATGACGATAGTGGTGCAAACCATGTTCAACGAACAAGGTGGTGCAAACCAACTTTTGCGATCAAGTTGGTACAAAGCAACTTTTGCGAACAAGGTGGTGAAAACCAAGATTAATGAACAAGGTGGGGCAAACTGTGTTTTACGAACAAGGTTGTTCAAACCATGTTTCATGAATCTGGTGGTGCAATCCATGTTATACGAACAAGGTGGTGCAAACCAACTTTTGCGATCAAGTTTGTACAAACAAATTTTTGCGAACAAGGTTGTTTAAACCATATTTCATGAATTTGGTGGTGCAAACCATTTTTTACGAACAAGGTGGTGCAATCCAAGTTTTACGAACAAAGTGATGCAACAATGTTTCATGAACATGGTCGTGCAAACCATGTTTCATGACTAAAGTGGTGCAAACCATGTAAGACGAACATGGTGGTGCATACCAACTTTTGCGGACAAGGTTATTCAAACCTTATTTCATGACTATGGTGGTGCAAACCAACTTTTGCGATCAAGTTGGTACAAAGCAACTTTTGCGAACAAGGTGGTGAAAACCAAGATTAATGAACAAGGTGGGGCAAACTGTGTTTTACGAACAAGGTTGTTCAAACCATGTTTCATGAATCTGGTGGTGCAAACCATGTTTTACGAACAAGGTGGTGCAATCCAAGTTTTACGAACAAAGTGATGCAACAATGTTTCATGAACATGGTCGTGCAAACCATGTTTCATGACTAAAGTGGTGCAAACCATGTAAGACGAACATGGTGGTGCATACCAACTTTTGCGGACAAGGTTATTCAAACCTTATTTCATGACTATGGTGGTGCGAACCATGTTTTACGAACAAGGTGGTGTAAACCAACTTTTGCGATCAAGTTGGTACAAACAAATTTTTGCGAACAAGGTTGTTCAAACCATATTTCATGAAGTTGGTGGTGCAAACCATTTTTTACGAACAAGGTGGTGCAAAATATGTTTTACGAACAAGGTGCTGCAACCAAACTTTCGCGAAAAAGTCTGTTCAAACCATGTTTCATGACTATGGTGGAGCAAACGATGTTTTACGAACAAGGTGGTGCAAACCAACTTTTGCGATCAAATTGGTACAAACAAATTTTTGCGAACAAGGTGGTGCGTCCATGTTTGATGACTATGGTGGTGCAAACCATGTTTTACGAACAAGGTGGTGCAAACCAACTTTTGCGATCAAATTGGTACCAATAAACATTTGCGAACAAGGTTGTTCAAACCATATTTCATGAATTTGGTGGTGCAATCCATGTTATACGAACAAGGTGGTGCAAACCAACTTTTGCGATCAAGTTCGTACAAACAAATTTTTGCGAACAAGGTTGTTCAAACCATATTTCATGAATTTGGTGGTGCAAACCATTTTTTACGAACAAGGTGGTGCAAAACATGTTTTACGAACAAGGTGGTGCAACCAAACTTTCGCGAAAAAGGTTGTTCAAACCATGTTCCATGACGATAGTGGTGCAAACCATGTTCAACGAACAAGGTGGTGCAAACCAACTTTTGCGATCAAGTTGGTACAAAGCAACTTTTGCGAACAAGGTGGTGAAAACCAAGATTAATGAACAAGGTGGGGCAAACTATGTTTTACGAACAAGGTTGTTCAAACCATGTTTCATGAATCTGGTGGTGCAAACCAATTTTTAAGATCAAGGTGGTGCATTCCATGTTTTACAAACAAGGTGGTGTAAACCAACTTTTGCGATCAAATTGGTACCAACAAACATTCGCGAACAAGGTTGTTCAAACCATATTTCATGAATTTGGTGGTGCAAACCATTTTTTACGAACAAGGTGGTGCAAAACATGTTTTACGAACAAGGTTGTTCAAACCATGTTTCATGAATCTGGTGGTGCAAACCATGTTTTACGAACAAGGTGGTGCAATCCAAGTTTTACGAACAAAGTGATGCAACAATGTTTCATGACTAAAGAGGTGCAAACCATGTAAGACGAACAAGGTGGTGTAAACCAACTTTTGCGATCAAGTTGGTACAAACAAATTTTTGCGAACAAGGTAGTGCGTCCATGTTTGATGACTATGGTGGTGCAAACCATGTTTTACGAACAAGGTGGTGCAACCAAACTTTCGCGAAAAAGGTTGTTCAAACCATGTTCCATGACGATAGTGGTGCAAACCATGTTCAACGAACAAGGTGGTGCAAACCAACTTTTGCGATCAAGTTGGTACAAAGCAACTTTTGCGAACAAGGTGGTGAAAACCAAGATTAATGAACAAGGTGGGGCAAACTGTGTTTTACGAACAAGGTTGTTCAAACCATGTTTCATGAATCTGGTGGTGCAATCCATGTTATACGAACAAGGTGGTGCAAACCAACTTTTGCGATCAAGTTTGTACAAACAAATTTTTGCGAACAAGGTTGTTTAAACCATATTTCATGAATTTGGTGGTGCAAACCATTTTTTACGAACAAGGTGGTGCAAAACATGTTTTACGAACAAGGTTGTTCAAACCATGTTTCATGAATCTGGTGGTGCAAACCATGTTTTACGAACAAGGTGGTGCAATCCAAGTTTTACGAACAAAGTGATGCAACAATGTTTCATGACTAAAGTGGTGCAAACCATGTAAGACGAACAAGGTGGTGTAAACCAACTTTTGCGATCAAGTTGGTACAAACAAATTTTTGCGAACAAGGTGGTGCGTCCATGTTTGATGACTATGGTGGTGCAAACCATGTTTTACGAACAAGGTGGTGCAAACCAACTTTTGCGATCAAATTGGTACCAACAAACATTTGCGAACAAGGTTGTTCAAACCATATTTCATGAATTTGGTGGTGCAAACCATTTTTTACGAACAAGGTGGTGCAAAACATGTTTTACGAACAAGGTGGTGCAACCAAACTTTCGCGAAAAAGGTTGTTCAAACCATGTTCCATGACGATAGTGGTGCAAACCATGTTCAACGAACAAGGTGGTGCAGACAATTTTTTGCGAACAAGGTGGTGCAAACCAACTTTTGCGAACAAGTTGTTGCACACCATGTTTTACGAACGAGACGGTGCAGACCAACTTTAGCGATCAAGTTGGTACAAACCAACTTTTGCGAACAAGGTTATGCAATCCAAGATTAATGAACAAGGTGGGGCAAACTATGTTTTACGAACAAGGTTGTTCAAACCATGTTTCATGAATCTGCTGGTGCAAACCAATTTTTAAGATCAAGGTGGTGCATTCCATGTTTTACAAACAAGGTGGTGCAAACCAACTTTTGTGATTGAGGAAGTGCAAACGATGTTTTACGAACAAGGTGGTGCAAACCAACTTTTGCGATCAAGTTGGTACAAACCAAGTTATACGAACATGGTGGTGCAGAAAATTTTTCGCGAACAAGGTGGTGCAAACCAACTTTTGCGAACAAGGTTGTGCAATCCAAGATTAATGAACTTGTTGAGGCAAACAGTGTTAGACGAACAAGGTGGTGCAAACCAAGTTTTACGAACATGGTGTTTCAAACCAGTGATTACAAACTTTTGCGAACAAGGTTGTTCAAACCATATTTCATGAATGTAGTGGTGCAAACCATTTTTTACCATTTTTTAGGGGAAGCCTCACTCATCATATCATCAAACTCTGTGATTGATTTACAAATTGGCTACACTCACAGCATCTCTGATGCTTACACTGACCACTCATATTTTTTTGCATTATATAGAATTTGTATGGTAACAAAAATACACGGGATATTCTATAATATTTACTTATATATGATTATTATTCATGATTTCATATTGGAAAAAAGTTTCCAAAATATCTCTAACATAACTTAAATTTAAAATGGGATTTACATAGCTTACAAGGAATTATTTTAGTAAATTTGTTTATACAATTTTAAGAAGGTTGCTAAAATAACAAGATATATGGATTTATAAAATTATTTTTAAACTATATTGTTCGTGTATATATATATATTCATTATTCATAGGTATGTAGTGTGGACTGGGAATGGTAAAGTATTTATTTTTTTTGAACCTTTGACAAGAACATCTGTATGTGGAAAACCCGATGATCTGAAAGGAAGAGCCGATGTTGATAAAATTGTATCAAATCCACCAGCAAATGTCCAAGTTTTTATAAGTGCTGAAGGGCAATCCATCTCAAATACAAAAACTTCTAATAGTGGTAAACTTATTTAATATTAAAATGTTAACTATGTAGAACTAAAATGTTATCATTTTTATTAGGCGAAAATGTTCAAGAAGAAGTCCATACGACCAATAATCTACTTTAATCTTAATGGAAGATTCAGCCATGGAAGCAGAATTAAAATCAGCTAGTGATTAAGCTTAGCAATAATTATTTCAATTTCATTATTTTCAAAAATTTTAAAATATGCTTTTTTCTATTAATTGACTTGCTGAACTGAATAAACTTTTTTATTAAAATAAAATATTAATTTTCTTCAGTTACATTTATAGTAAATACTCTATCAACAAGAATAAATATTTTTCATCCTTTCAGTTTTTTGATATTGAATACTGGTTTACTGATATGTCTTATTTTCAATAATAGAGAGATTAGAGTTATTCAAATAGTTTAAACCGTATCTAATTTATTGAGTACCTAATTTGCACATCTACAAATATGGAAATAAAATAAAATGGTTATTTTTTTTAATGTTGAAGAATTATTTTGAAATGGTTAGTTATTACTATTTCAATTTTTTTTAAACATACTTCAATAAAAACAAGCCCATATGTATATATATATATATATATATATATATATAATATACTAATTATATATATAATGACCAATTTTAGCGAACAAGGTGGTGCGACCATGTTTCATGAACATGGTGGTACAAACCAATTTTTAAGATCAAGGTGGTGCATTCCTAGTTTTAAGAACATGGTGCAAACAAACTTTTGCGGACAAGGTGGTGCAAACCAAGTTAAAGGAAAAAGGTGGCGCAAACCAACTTTAGTGATCGACGTAGTGCAAACCATGTTTCCTGACCATGGTGGTGCAAATCATGTTTTACGAACAAGGTGGTGCAAACCAAGTTTCATGATTTTTGTGGGGCAAACCATGTTTCGTGACTATGGTGGTTAAAACCCTGTTTTTCGAACAAGGTGGTGAAAACCAAGTTTTAAGAACAAGGTGGTACAAACCATGTTTAACGAACATGGTGGTGCAGATAAGCTTTTGCTAACAAGGTGGTGCAAACCATGTTTGAAGACTATGGTGGTGCAAACCATGTTTTACGAACAAGGTGGTGCAACCAAATTTCATGAACATGGTGGTGCAAACGATCTTTTGCGATCCAGTTGGTACAAACCAAGTTATACGAACATGGTGGTGCAGACAATTTTTTGCGAACAAGGTGGTGCAGACCAACTTTTGCGAACAAGTTGTTGCACACCATGTTTTACAAACGAGACGGTGCACACCAACTTTAGCGATCAAGTTGTTACAAACCAACTTTTGCGAACAAGATGTGCAATCCAAGATTAATGAACTTGTTAAGGCAAACAGTGTTAGACGAACAAGGTGGTGCAAACCAAGTTTTTCGATCAAGTTGGTGCAAACCAAGTTATACGAACAAGGTGTTGCACACCATGTTTTACGAACGAGACGGTGCAGTCCAACTTTAGCGATCAAGTTGGTACAAACCAACTTTTGCGAACAAGGTTGTGCAATTCAAGATTAATGAACAAGGTGGGGCAAACTATGTTTTACGAACAAGGTTGTTCAAACCATGTTTTACGAACAAGGTGGTGCAAACCAACTTTTGCGATCAAGTTGGTACAAACCATGTTTAACGAACATGGTGGTGCAGATAAACTTTTGCTAACAAGGTAGTGCAAACCATGTTTGAAGACTATGGTGGTGCAAACCATGTTTTACGAACAAGGTGGCGCAAACCAACTTTTGCGATCAAAGTGGTACAAACCAAGTTATACGAACATGGTGGTGCAGACAATTTTTTGCGAACAAGATGGTGCAAACCAACTTTTGCGAACAAGTTGTTGAACACCATGTTTTACGAACGAGACGGTGCAGACCAACTTTAGCGATCAAGTTGGTACAAACCAACTTTTGCGAACAAGGTTGTGCAATCCAAGATTAATGAACTTGTTGAGGCAAACCGTGTTAGACGAACAAGGTGGTGCAAACCAAGTTTTACGAACATGGTGTTTCAAACCAGTGATAACAAACTTTTGCGAACAAGGTGGTGCAAACTATGTTATACGAACAAGGTGTTGCACACCATGTTTTACGAACGAGACGGTGCAGTCCAACTTTAGCGATCAAGTTGGTACAAACCAATTTTGTCGAACAAGGTGGTGCGACCATGTTTCATGAACATGGTGGTACAAACCAATTTTTAAGATCAAGGTGGTGCATTCCAAGTTTTAAAAAACAAGGTGGAGCAAACCAACTTTTGTGATTGAGGAAGTGCAAACTATGTTTCGTGAACATGTTGGTGCAAACCAAATTTTGCGAAAAAGATGGTGCAAACCAAGTTTCATGATTTTGGTGGGGCAAACCATGTTTCATGACTATGGTGGTTAAAACCCTGTTTTTCGAACAAGGTGGTGCAAACCGAGTTTTAAGAACAAGGTGGTACAAACCATGTTTAACGAACATGGTGATGCAGATAAAGTTTTGCTAACAAGGTGGTGCAAACCATGTTCCATGACGATAGTGGTGCAAACCATGTTCAACGAACAAGGTGGTGCAGACAATTTTTTGCGAACAAGGTGGTGCAAACCAACTTTTGCGAACAAATTGGTACCAACAAACATTTGCGAACAAGGTTGTTCAAACCATATTTCATGAATTTGGTGGTGCAAACCATTTTTTACGAACAAGGTGGTGCAAAACATGTTTTACGAACAAGGTGGTGCAACCAAACTTTCGCGAAAAAGGTTGTTCAAACCATGTTCCATGACGATAGTGGTGCAAACCATGTTCAACGAACAAGGTGGTGCAGACAATTTTTTGCGAACAAGGTGGTGCAAACCAACTTTTGCGAACAAGTTGTTGCACACCATGTTTTACGAACGAGACGGTGCAGACCAACTTTAGCGATCAAGTTGGTACAAACCAACTTTTGCGAACAAGTTGTTGAACACCATGTTTTACGAACGAGACGGTGCAGACCAACTTTAGCGATCAAGTTGGTACAAACCAACTTTTGCGAACAAGGTTGTGCAATCCAAGATTAATGAACTTGTTGAGGCAAACCGTGTTAGACGAACAAGGTGGTGCAAACCAAGTTTTACGAACATGGTGTTTCAAACCAGTGATAACAAACTTTTGCGAACAAGGTGGTGCAAACTATGTTATACGAACAAGGTGTTGCACACCATGTTTTACGAACGAGACGGTGCAGTCCAACTTTAGCGATCAAGTTGGTACAAACCAATTTTGTCGAACAAGGTGGTGCGACCATGTTTCATGAACATGGTGGTACAAACCAATTTTTAAGATCAAGGTGGTGCATTCCAAGTTTTAAAAAACAAGGTGGAGCAAACCAACTTTTGTGATTGAGGAAGTGCAAACTATGTTTCGTGAACATGTTGGTGCAAACCAAATTTTGCGAAAAAGATGGTGCAAACCAATTTTTAAGAACATGGGGCAAACAAACTTTTGCGGACAAGGTGGTGCAAACCAAGTTAAAGGAAAAAGGTGGCGCAAACCAACTTTAGTGATCGAGGTAGTGCAAACCATGTTTCCTGACCATGGTGGTGCAAATCATGTTTTACGAACAAGGTGGTGAAAATCAAGTTTTAAGAACAAGGTGTTGCACACCATGTTTTACGAACGAGACGGTGCAGACCAATTTTTAAGATCAAGGTGGTGCATTCCAAGTTTTACAAACAAGGTGGTGCAAACGAACTTTTGCGATCAAGGTGGTGCAAACCAAGTTTTACGAACAAGGTGACGCAACAATGTTTCATGAACATGGTGGTGCAAACCATGTTTCATGACTATAGTGGTGCAAATCATGTTTTACGAACAAGGTGGTGCAAACCAAGTTTCATGATTTTGGTGGGGCAAACCATGTTTCATGACTATGGTGGTTAAAACCCTGTTTTTCGAACAAGGTGGTGCAAACCGAGTTTTAAGAACAAGGTGGTACAAACCATGTTTAACGAACATGGTGATGCAGATAAAGTTTTGCTAACAAGGTGGTGCAAACCATGTTTGATGACTATGGTGGTGCAAACCATGTTTTACGAACAAGGTTGGTGCAACCAAATTTCATAAACATGGTGGTGCAAACGATCTTTTGCGATCCAGTTGAACAAACCAAGTTATACGAACATGGTGGTGCAGACAATTTTTTGCGATCAAGTTGGTACAAACCAACTTTTGCCAACAAGGTTGTGCAATCCAAGATTAATGAACTTGGTGAGGCAAACGATGTTAGACGAACAAGGTGGTGCAAACCAAGTTTTACGAACAAGGTGGTGCAAACGAACTTTTGCGATCAAGGTGGTGCAATTCAAATTTTACGAACAAGGTGATGCAACAATGTTTCATGAACATGGTGGTGCAAACCATGTTTCATGACTATAGTGGTGCAAATCATGTTTTACGAACAAGGTGGTGTGATTTTGATGGAGATGTATCAGATGGTACTGTTTGTTATATTTGTCTAGTTTCAAGTAACAAATTTGTATACGATATTATACAAAACTCAATTAGAGAAATTCGATAAAATTTAAGATTGTCTATTATTAAATGGATGGTATTTTAAAAGAAATTATACATTGTCTGAAATGTAAGAAAAAAACAAAAAATATCGATGCAAAAAAAGTTCAAACGAATAATGGTAGGTGGAGAATCTCAGCAAAATGTGTTGAATGTAACACAAATAAAAGTAAATTTATTCAACCTCTTAAAGATGAAGAAAAAATTAAAAACAACCAAAAAATAAAGGCAAAGGATAAACTTTCAATAGCTCAAGAACTTCACAAACCTGTAAGGAAACGATTTCCGAAAAGAAAAATATTTACCAAGGGTATTGATGATCTATGGGCTGCTAATCTAGTTATAATGAAAAACTATGAGAAAGAAAACGATAATTATTCTTATATGTTAAATGTAATTGTTACTTTTTCCAAATTTGCTTGGTCTTATCCACTTAAAAAGAAAGACGGAAAAAGTGTATCCAAATCTTTTGAAAAAATATTAAAGGAAGCTAAAATACAAAACCATAACCCTCCAGTTTTACTCCATACCGATAAAGGACTAGAATTTGAAAATAAATTGTTTAAAGAAATGTTAAAAAAATATGAGATTAAAATGTATCATACTCAAAATGAAGAGAAATCTTCAATAATCGAACGATTTAATAGAACACTCAATGGAAAGATGAGAATACATTTCGAAGTACAAAACAATAAAAAATGGATACATAATTTACAATCCTTGTTGTATGAATATAATTTTAAAGACATTCATAGAACTATTGGAATGAAACCTTGTGAAGTTAAAAAGAGTAATGAATGTGAGGTTTTAAGAAAAGTATTCTCTGGGAATAAATCGAAACAGAAAATTAAATTTAAAGTTGGAGACAGGGTTCGAATTACCAGATTTAAACAAAAATTTGCCAATAAATATGATCCTAATTGGACTCGTGAAATATTTATAATAAACGAAATTGTGTACACATCTCCTATAACTTATAAAATAAAAGATGTTGATGGTGAAATTATTGAGGGGACTTTTTATACAGGGGAACTCCAGAAATCAAAATTTTAATTTTTATGTTGAATTTCAATATAAAAATTTTATTATTTCAAAAACATTTTGAAATAATAACTCAAAAAAATAGAGAAGAATAAACTAGGTTAAAAAGACCACAGACCATAATACAAATATTTTTTAAAAAAACTAAGTGAAAAAGACCACAGACCAAAATATAAATATTTTTTAAAAAAACTAAGTGAGAAAGTTCAACAATTTGTTTTAAGTGAAAAATATCAATAAATTAGTTTTAAGTGAAAAATATCAATAAATATCAAAAGTGCGCCAGGATTGGTACATATATACTACTAATACCTAACATTTTTTTTACTTAAGAATTTGCTTAAGAAAGTTTTTTCTTAGAATAATCTTAGTATCAATTATGAATTTGGCAGAGAGAATATTACGTAGAAAGTTATTTAGCTATAGAAAGGCCTGATCTAAAAATACAATTATCAATCGACTGCAAATAATCTAATCTAATGTTCTTATAATGGTAACCTATTATTCATAAAACCACTTTCAAGTGGTAATATAATTTACTGTACCGTGATTTATCTTAAAACAATGAATTAAAAAAAAAAAATTTTGAAAAATCCAGGGGGGCAAATGCCCGAGCTTTCCCCCCTTCCGGGCGCCTATGATAGGTGAGGTTATATCATCACATTTTACCAAAATGTTCTCCCGAGACTTAATATATTTAAGATTACACGAACTCGGTAATGTACGTGGATTTCGAAAAGTTTTTGTTTCACACGTTTCGTCTAATTGATGGAGTTGTTGCTCGTGTGGACAAATATACATGTCCGTATTTCTTTTACAATTTGTTAAATCTGATCCTGTCATTTGGGTATAATATAATCTAGATTTATTTAATCCGATCTGCATTCTATAATAGCGTATACGGTATACATCATTTTTTATCTTATGCCTCGATTACACTGAGCGATTTTACACGCTGCGTGTCGGCGATTAAAGTCGCGCGCGTATGAGCGTGTAGCGACTTGTTCGATTAAATTTGCTCGTTCGCTAGTCACGCACACGCATTCATATGATATACACGTGACAGTGGTTAAAGTGAAAAATAATTGCAGGGGGGACTCAAGCTAATGCAAAAAAATAAGTCCCCTCAATAAATTTTGTAGCTAAGGGTAAGGCGTATGCCCCCCTGATTTTTTAAAATTATACTTTTAATCCATGTTATTGTTGACCTAATTTTTAAAACTAATCATGGACGTATATAATATGTATAATATGTATATATAATTATATATGTATATGTATACACATATTATTATGTATTATGTACATACTCAGTGGTTATAACTCTAAAATATAAATTACCTATATCCTGGCCAAGGAGAGAATATTGTCTCGAGAACAAAGATAAATCAAAACAGTTTTTTTTTTTATATAATATAGATCTTGCTACTAATTTATAACTAAATACCATTTTTTTAACTTTTTGTATTTAATTTTTAAATATTTTGTCAACTTTAGTCTCAACTTTTAAATAAACATTTAAATTGATCCTTGGTAATATATAATGTAGTATTATTGCCTTATTAATGATTTTCATAAAAATATGCATTTATATCTATTAGTACTATACTGCGGTATTCATAATTTATAACAATATAAGTATAACATTATAGAAAAAATAAAATAAAATGAACACCTAATTTTTGGTTTATATAGATATAAAATAATAGGTAATATTATAAAAGTAATAGTTATACGAATAACAAAAATAAAAAATGCATTTCCAATGCTATGTGATCAATAATATTTGAGCATGATACGTTGCTTTGAAGTACTCTTCCCATGTCAAACCCATTAAATATTTGAAGATCAGTCATTTTTGGAAAGTCTTTAAAGGGACGTTAATATTGAGCAATTGAATAAGCTGTATGGAATATTCTAGCTGTAGACTCATGTTCAGCTGCCTTAACTTTAAAAATATGTTCATCCATAACATTCTTTTCTGACTCAGTAATGATTTTTTGGGCATTTAAATGAGCAATAGAACTTTTGTGTTAAACTTTTTTTTTGAAAAATTGAAATAATAGATGTATTTTTAGACCAAATACAAAACCAAATACACCATTCAATAAGTAATGTAATCACTAATCACAAATAGAACCAGAAGAAAAAATTAAAATAATCAAACGAATGTATTTTTACTCTATGTATAAAATATAATAAGTGTTATGACTTTAATAGTGCAATCAATAATCATCATTCATTATCACTTTTACGTTACCTACCTATACTCAGATTTATAATTTTTTTTATACGTTTAATGTAGATATTAACATTCATTTTTTATGATTAAATGAATATTTTAACCGTCCCCCGGTAAATTAAACTAAAGGGGACGCAAAACTAAAGCTAAACAAAGAAGGGGAACACCGTCCTCCTCCGTCCCCCCAACTTTAACCACTGACACGTGACAAGAATTTGTCATTGATACTTATAGATAATTCATTCGTTTTCTTTTATATTAAAAATTTTAAAATTTATGATGAAGTGGAATTGTAATAACATTGTTGACTTAAAAAAAATTTACGAACAGTATCCATTACTCTGGAACATAAAACATAAGGACTATTTGAACATAAAATTAAAAGATGAAATTTTTAAAAAGTTGTATGCAGACCTCGAGAATGAAGGATTGTTAATGGGAATAGATGAAAAGCAACTCAAGGCAAAAATTAAAAATTTAAAAGATGTTTATAGAAATGAGCTTGCCAAAATCGAAAAAAGTAGAAAAAGTGGAAGTGGAACAGATGAAATATATTCTCCAAAACTTACGTGGTTCAACTCTGCCAACTTTTTTCGTGAAGTTTTATCAACAAGACACAGCCAGTCAAATTTCGTAAGTTTGAATATTATATAATATAATAATATTGTTAGTGTTATAAATTAATAATTAATACCAATATTCAAAGTATGCAGAAACTATTTCCTATTTAAAATTAGTATATAATGTGCAATGATAAATATTTCATAATGAACAAAACTCAAACAATATAAATAAGAGAATATTTTGTTTAATTTTATAAATATAAATGTAACGTAAATGAATAGCTTAACATGTATTTATTTGCTTATTTTAATTTTACTTTAAATTTAATTTTTCATAATTGATTACTTAAAAGTACTTTAAATAAATTCATTAGGTATTTTTATATAGTTATGCCAACTTTCTCCCATTGCCACGGTAAAGGATTTTCCTCTATAAAATATTTTTTCAATAAACTCCTAACATATTCTGCAGCTAGTTTATAGTTGTTGCTGCTCATTCTATTGTCAGTTTCTAGGTTATTCATGTGTTCTCTCCATTCCCCAGGAATAATATTGCCGTTGTTAAAATTCTCTTGGTCAACTGCTTGTGGAGTAGTTTTACGTAGTCAGTTGTGTAGACTACAAGCTGCATATATTACTTTACCTATTGTTTTTGGCTGTAGATCAATTGGTTTCGGAAATATTTGGAATCGCCACACCAGAATGCCAAATGCGTTCTCCACCAACCTTCTAGCACGTGAAAGACGATAGTTAAAAATCATTTCATAATTACAAATAACAAATTTGTCAAAGTTGAGGAATCATCTGAGCCTCTCTTACCTTGTGATGTGTATTATCCAGCGCTTACTATATCCTGAACACCCAAACCCCCTCCCCAGGCACGCCCCTGCTCTCAGTGCTCTATTGTGCGCTAGTACGCTCGGTACTAGAGTATGGTTCTATTGTCTGGTATAGTGGTATCTGTATACCGTTGGTGATATACTTAGACTTGATAGAGCGCATAACAGGTTTTTGAATAATGCTGGGTACTGCCTAAAAATTTCTCATCCACCCCATGACTATCAACCAATAAATGATATTTTATGTCTCGAGTCACTATCAGTTAGACATCAGACACATAGTTACCGATTTATTTCTGGGCTATTTTAAATGGGAAAATTGATGCACCTCGATTATTAGAGAAACTTAATATCCATGTTCCTAGCAACACTCGATACCAGGGCACGTTCTACCTACAAACAGATAGGTCCAACTATGCTGCCAATGCACCCCTCCCTAGACTGATGCGTGTATACAATTTATATAATTTGTGACAATTTCGTGCCTGGGCCCTTTATTTTTGTTTCACCATATTATTGGTTTTTGCTGTCTTACTATTTTTAATACTGTTATTATGTCTTACTATTTTAATATTGTTATTTAAATTTGTTATTATTTTGCATGTAAGTACTTTGTATAAAAGCCGATTGGCGTTAATCATTATAAATAAATAAATAAATAATTATTAAGTCCAGTTTTACTATATGCATTGATTAAATATACATAGATAGACCAAGTCAATGGACAATATGGGAATATGAATATTAGTAGCGTAAGAATGTCAATAGATAGCGGGTACAGTAATTGACCACCAAATAATTATATAAATCAAGTAGACAATGAAAACATATATCTATATTATGGCGGTGAGGGGTACGCCGGGAAAAGACCGCAAACCCGCATATTAAATCGCGATAAGAAGTTTCAATTCCACGAATATAAATTGATATTGAATATTATTATCATGAACTACTACATAGGACTTGACACTCCTGGCAGGAGGAGAGCAGGGAGCCGTCCACATTGTTGTAACTTGTACGTACGGTGTACACGTGCGACACAGCGCTATCTATGATTAAAAAACAAACGGTATAATCAAATACCGCCTTTTTTTAAAAAATGTCGAGGATATTAATTTTTTTATTTTTCATGTGCTTTTATTTAAGTATTATACTTAAACTATATTTATTATAAATAGAATTCATCAGAGGTTCATAGCTATTTGTAATAGACAAATTGTATTTATATTTTTTACATTATTTAAATTTATTATTTTAAACATTATATTAAGATAATATCACGAAAAAACTGATTATAGATACACATTATTCTATTAATAGCATATTGTATCCATAATATGTTCATTTGTATAAATATACATATATGTACTCTTAAAATAAAATATGATCAACATTTTGTTATTTGCTGTTAATTTTTTCTTTAAAATAAAAATTAAAATAATTTAATTAATTAAAAATAGGACGTAAATGTAGTGTAAAGTTGTGTGATAGCAATAAACCTGGTAAAGTTACTGAACACATAACTTTATTTTCAATTCCAAAAAATCGAACGATCTATGACCATTGGACTAGTATCGTTAATGCATGGAATTGTAACAATAACGAAGTTAAGTATTTATGTCATAAACATTTTGAAGTTGATGACATAAACAAAACATTTGATGGTTACTCTATTGATGATAATCAGGTAAATTAACTTAATAACATTAATAACATGCCAATAAAACTAAAAGGCAGATTTTCATTAAGTGAGGTGAAATTTTGATGATCCAATAAATAATGTACAAATATTCTTGATCATAATAGACCAGGGGAGGCAAACCTATGATAAGCATACCAAAGGTGACACATAGGCCAAACTTTAAAGGCACGCAAAACAAAAAATAAATAATTCAATTAATATTTAAAAAATTAGAAATAAGTTATTTATAAAATGTATGTATTAAAAAATTTAAAGAAACTAATTAATTGTACATTTTTATTTTTATGATTACTTACAATATATTCCTTTGAACAATTGGGCATATAAACAAATGTATTATTTAATTCTAATTACAGCATATCAACAATGAATATTTTTCTCTAATCACTAAGTGAGTTGTGAATTTATACTTTTAAAATCTCCCTTTCCAACACTTCTAAACATTATTTCATATTATAAATAAAATATAAGTGATTTTTTATTCTGAAAAATAATAACAATATTTTTTGAAGATGAGGGAGGAAGGCACTCAGTTTTATAAAACTTGATTGGGAAATTTTGGCAATTAACCCAAAAAAGGTTTGCCACCTCTTTTTATAGACTACGAATAAAATGAAGATTCACTTTATATTATTTAACTTATATTGTGTGAATTTCTAAAAAAATTTTTAGCCTTGGGCAAACAGAACAAAATTTACATTAAAACGTGATGTTATACCAAAGATTCCTAACTTATTGAATGTACCACAATGTCGAAAAACATTGAAATGGCACGAGGATGAATTAACACACAGTAGAAATTTAAACAAAACTGACTTAAAGTAATTATGCTTATATTAAAATAATATTAGCACATTTAATAAGACATTGATGAAATGTACACTATTAATTTAAATTAAATTTTATTTTTAAAAACTAGCAAACCGAACTTAAATGAATATAATAATGAAAATAAAAATGAAACATCTAATTCTAAATTTGAATTTTGAATAAAGTTTAATATTTTTGTTGTTTTATCATTTATCTTATCAATATAATATAGTGTATGATTGTGTCGGTAGAGTTCAGGTCAATAGCTGTAGTACGACGACCGTACAACATTGTAGTTAATAATTTTTGTGTAGTGTCAAGTCCTATGTAGTAGTTCATGATTATTATTATTATTCTGGGACGAGGTGGCCGAGCGGTCTAACTTATATCATTGATTAAATATACTATGAAAAAAATTATGCAAATATATTTTGAAAATTTTATGCATTTCTAAGTACAAAATATTTTGAAAGTTTACGTGATTTTGACACACTTACCGTATCTTAACTCCTTTATAAACAAAAGCCGTGCCTATATTATATCTTAAAATTTAAGAGAGCCACTTATGTGGAGTCTAGTATTAAATTTTCAGTCCTTAGATATTCAAGCTGATAAAAATAAATAATCCTTCGTTATTAAAATCATGTATGATACAAACTGTACGATAGTTACAAAAGAAAATAAGGAAAGAATTAACAGTAAATACAAATCAATTTAATGATTATAATATATTTTTATTTTTATGAAATGCATTCCAACAATAATACATACTTAAGTTATTACTTATTTCTTAAAATACTTAATTTATTTTGGTTTTTTTCAACTCTGGTGCTTTTAATATTTCTGGATTTCCAATTAAAATCTCTGAGGAACTTACAATTAATAAAATGAATAATTATATAATTAAAATGATCATTGCATGATTCATTAAACTTACAGATATATGACAAATCACTTTTTATTTTATCAAAAAGAAATTGACGTATGAATTTTTTGTGAGGCATTATTTCAACGGTTTTTTTAATTATTTGCTGTGCTAAAGTTATAAATTGAGTAAAGCTATGTGTTGGTCTTTTTAAAAATATATCAGATGTTTTAGAGTCATAGTTTCTACAAAAAATAAGAAATTCTTGTTCATTAAATTGATTTTCTTCATCAAATTTTGTCATTACATTTGAACAATTGTCACATTTAAATTTTTTAAAACATTTGTGTCTCAAGTAACCTGCAAAATAACTGTTTGAGCAATTTTCAAGTGTTACTTTAGCTTTATGTTACGGGACATTTTAAAATTTAATATTATTATATTAAACACGGACAATTTAAAATATAATAATTAATAACGTTGCAAATTTAAATTCAATAATTCAAATTCGGCAAACCCACAATGACAAACAAAACATTTTCATGGCGGAACAAACTACTAACAGCGTAACCATAGCGCTACCTATTGGCCTGGCTCCTGCACTACTACATTTCTGGCTCCCATTTCACTTTATAAAGCGTTAACGATTTTTCCTATCACTTGGTCTATCTATGTATATTTAATCAATGCTATATGGTTTTAATAAGTTTGTTCTTAATGGAAATGCATCATCGCTAATAATAACACATTTTTCGGACATACCTAAGGTATTATTTTCCAATGCGATACCATTTAAGGTACTGTCTCGAAATATTGCAATATCACTAGCTCGGCCATTAGCTCCTATATCGATGTATGTAAAACAATAATCACCGTCAACCATTGCGAACAATATAATACTATAGGTTTTTTTATAATTATAAAATGATGAGCCAGAACCAGGAGGTCGTTTAATTATCACATGTTTTCCGTCGATTGCACCACAACAGATTGGAAAATTCCAACAATGAAAAAATGTATCCTTTATTTTCCCCCATTCATCAGCAGTCGTAGGCACCTGAGAATTTTAAATTTAAATTAAGTTTATATTGTATAATAATTTTTTTTTAAATATATATGGAATCATATAATAAATAATCTAAATTTCTAAATTGATTATTATTGTTTAGATTTTAACCAATTTAAGTCAATGTTTCAATGTTCGAATGCGATGGAATCTAACCCAATCAAAGAGATTGAAAATGAAGGTTCAACAAGGGAATCCATAAACGATATTCAAATAGATGAAACAATTGGAAGACCAAGACCGTTGCCAACAAAAATGAAACCACCATCAGGGCCAATAAAAAAATTAAAAAGCAAACAGCCCCTGATATAGCAATTGAACAATTAGACAAAATAGCTCAGAATGCATATGAAGAAAAAGCGTATGATCAGTTTGGAAAGTATGTTGCATGCGACCTTCGCCAACCACCACAACGCCAAGCTATTAAGCTATTTTGTTACAGTCTGAAATACAAAGTTGTATTACTCGGATCAGATTATCTAGTTTGGAGCCTCTACCTCAACAATACTATCAACAACCATTACGATACACGGAACAACTTCATGTTGCTCCCTATCACCCTAGTGAAATATTTTTATTGAAAGTGCCATTAAAAAATTCAGAGCAAAAACGAAAGGAGTAAAAATAAATGATAAACAAATACACTGCATAAGATTTGCAGACGACATAGCCATAGTAGCAGAGAATGAACATGATTTGAAAAATAAGTTGACAAAATTAACAGAAACTCTAGAGGAAGTACAATTAAAAATAAATGCTAAAAAGACAAAATTATTAATAGTAGACAAACATAATAAAAAAATGGAAACAACTATTATTCTACATGGAATGGCTATAGAAGAAATAAAATCATTTTGCTACCTAGGTAATTACATCACACAGGAAAATAAATATACAATAGAAATAAAAAGAAGAATAGCTCTGGCTACACAAGCCTTCTCTAAAAAGCAGACTCACAGGCACATATCTCTTAGAATTAAGAAATTGTTTATTAAAACATTTGTTTGGAGTGTGTTATTCTATGGAAGCGAAACCTGGACCTTGAGTGCTCTAGACACAAGAAGAATAGAAGCATTTGAGATGTGGACGTGGCGTAAAACTATGAAGATAAGTTGGATGGAAAGGATAAAAATAAAGAAGTTTTGAGCTTAGTACAGGAGCCAAGACAAATTATCAAAAATATAGAAACAAGGAAAATAAAGTTTTTTGGATACGTTATGCGTCATGACACATTCATTATAAATATTATGGAGAGAAAGATAAATGGAAAAGGTAGAGGACGACCAAGAGACACAAACATAGGAAATACAAAGAAGCTATTATCCTTACCAAGTTATGAAGCAGTGATATTAGCAGGAAAAAGAGAAAAATGGTTGCAGCGACAAGGCGAAGCCTTTAGATGTATAAAAATAAAATTCAATTATAATGAAACTTTGAATACAGATAGAACATGTTTTGATTTTTTTGGTAAACAATTTTTTTTAAGTGTGATAAAAAAAACTTGCTGAAAATTAGTCTATAAACTTTAAATTTCTACATTGAAGCTTAACTCATAATCGTTTAACTATAGAAATGATTTATGGGTTCTTTATAATGCAATGCACTTGTCACCATATCTTGTCTGAGGGCTTGAAATGTATAAATTAAGCAAAGTGCATCCTTTTCAATAATTAATATGTTATACAAGAATACATACAAACTTGAATATTTTTGGTGTTGCAAAGCTATACATTTCAAACACTTGACAGTTACAATTGCGACACTTGTATAATTCGAATTACACGGCTGTATATAGCAATTTTCATACTTGATAAACATGGCACAAGTCACTATCTCTTCATACTATGATTATATTACTTAACTATCAACTTAAATTTGTTTAAAAATAATTTAAAACCAAGATTTCTTAGAGTAGAGATCACATAGACTACAAAACACACACTGAGGTCAACTTTTCAGAATCAAATGTTTTCTTGACATCATGATTACAACTTAGTACTTACTGAATTTATCACATAAATGAATTTAAGTACATAAATTAATAACACTAAGTAGTACTGTAATGTTGTAGCATTGTTCTGTGATTGTACTGTTATAGGTAGTTGAAAAACACATTTTATTGAATTTTATTAATATTATTTTAGTATTATTATCATAACATTCTTGATAGCAATATAATGCAAATTGGCGGGAAAATAGAGATAACTCATTTATCACTAAAACAATGGTTCAAAAAGATTTAAGTCAGTATATAAAATTACAAAACTCATTTTGCACTATTAAACTACAAATTCAAAAAGATTTAAGTCGACATATCATAACATGCACTAAAAATAGAAAAACTGGGACTTAACTCAAGAAACAATACTTTATTATTCCATGAATAATAAACTTTGACTTAAATTATTAAGCACAAATTATATAGATTTTTTTTCTGCATTTTTCTATGTAAATAACTCATATTTCACATAATGTTGACTTAACCCCTTTTTCACGCGCACCCACGAATTATAAGAAAGAAACCTAAAATATGCATGTTGCACATTTTCAAGTACTTGTTTTTGTCTGATAGGAAGAGATACCATATCAACGAACAATAATCAAAATTAGACCAGATAAAAGAACAATAAATCTGATGCAATGAATTAACATTGTAGAAGTTTTTAAAGCAGCTTTTAACTAATCCTGGTAGTACTATTGCTTTATTTTTGATGAATTTAATGTGATCATCAAAAGTTATTTTGCTGTCAAATACAATGCCTAAATCTTTTACTTCTTGTTTATGCTCAAGCGGTATACCATCAATATTATAAAAAAAAGAATATTTAGAGCGAGATTGATTATAGGAAATATATTAACATTTATTAATATTTAGGGATCATTCATTCATTTTACACCAAATATTTAGATAATTTAAGTCCTTTTGGAGGAAATCAGAATCTTGTTTGGATTTAATAATACACTATATTTTTAAGTCATCTGCAAATAATTATATTTGGGGAGAAGATAATGATATATCGTTAATGTACAATAAGAAGAGAATAAAAGCTAGATGAGAACCTAGGGAACTCCCGAAGTGACTTCAAATTTAACGGTTAGAGCAATACGAATCGAGTCATGATAAAATAGGATCACAAACACTATACATTTTTAATTTATAATTTAATATATGTGTTATGGTTGATAGTACCAAAAGCTTTGGTAAAGTCTGTATATATAACATAAACTTGATGGTCAACTGACAAAGCATGAAATAAATAATAAGTTTGTGTTTGTTGATCTAGCGTTTCTAAAACCATGTTGTTCATTAATGATATTGTTGTTAAGAATAGTTATAATTTTTTTTTGATACAATCTCCTCAAACATTTTTAGACATTATGGAAAGCATTGATATAGGCCAATAGTTAACTATATTAGATTCTTTTGGTAAAGGAGAAACTAACACTGTTTTTCAGTAGTCCAGAAAGACATCCGTTGACAATGAGAGATTGAAAATATAATGAAGTGAAAAACAATAGCATATTTACATTTATCAAAGAAAATCCTAGAAATTAAATCATGGCCAGGACAAGTAGAATTTTGCAGAGAGCTCAAAGATACAAAAACTTCAGATAACGAAATGTTACAGGAAGAAAGTGAGGAATCAAAGTGGCGGACAACACTGAGACGAAAGCGGGTAACTAGAGGAACAAGGAAAGTGGATATTAGCCAGTGAGTTATAATTGAAAACACTAGAGAAAGAATTGGCAAACAAATTTACAATAACAATGCCATCATTAAATTACATTGAATTGGGAAGAGAACAAGCTTTTAGATTTTTGAAATAGCTCCAAAAGAATTTAGGATTGTGGGTAATAGATTTTTAAAATGAATTAATAAAAGTTGGGTAATCAAGTTTTGATTTTTGCATTGCGCTCTTAAATTAGAAAAACTATTGTAATAAATTTGTGAATATGAAAATATAAACTTTTTATGTGCAATTTTTTTTCAAAAATTTTGTTATTTAATTGAGGAGAAAACCAACTAGGACATTTAACCTGACGAATAACATGAACTGGAATATACATACTAATAGCATTAAAAATTAAATCTTAAAAGACATTAACAGCTTGATTGACACCAAGTATACCTATTAAACATTTCATCGAAATTAATTGATATCTCAAATAAATATGAATTTAACTCATAACAATTACCATGTTTAAAATAAAATTTTAAATTATTTCAGAAAAGATAAACGGTTTAATTGAAAGAGAAGGACACGTTATGGTTAATGGTCACCAAAGTTTTAACTATATATATATATATAAGTAGTATATAAGTGCCGGTTCTGGAACACTTTTGATATTTATTGATATTTTTCACTTTAAAACTAATTTATTGATATTTATTGATATTTTTCACTTTAAAACTAATTTATTGATATTTATTGATATTTTTCACTTAGAACAAATTAATTGGTATTTTTCACTTAAAACAAATTGTTGAACTTTTTCACTTAAAACTAATTAATTGATATTTTTCACTTAGTTTTTTTTTTAAATATTTATATTATGGTCTATGGTCTTTTTCACTTAGTTTTTTTTTAAATATTTATATTATGGTCTGTGGTCTTTTTAACTTAGTTTATTTTTCTCTATTTTTTTGAGTTATTATTTTTGATTAAATTATTAATATGGTCAATGAAGTTTTCTCTAGATATTCCTGTTTTATAATGGCCCCAAGCTAAAGTATCAATTCCATTTTCTAATATAAATCTTTTATCATCATGAGCACTAAGTGCTGTTTTATTTTGTTCGATTGTACAAATGTCATGGTTTTTTGTTCTAAAAATATTTTGTTTAACACTTAGAGATTTTTGAGTTGATAAACATTTTTTAAAATCATTATGACATATTTCTTTATCAACCACACATTTTTTTACTCCTTTAGCTTTTTTGACTTCTTTCCCTGTATTATGTTCTGTGAAGGAATATAATTTCGATCGCAGACCAATAAATTCATCCATTATTTTACCATTAAGCTCATCTTTGAATTTCCCTATAACTTTCTTGTTAACTAATGGTATATTATAAATATTATCCAAAGGATAATCAGATGTATCATAATGGTCTATATCATTTTTCATATCTTGATAAAAATCATTCGTTTTCACTTCTATAATTAGAGAATCTGTATCACAATATAATAATCTTATTTTATCACCGTATTTCTCCTTCAAAACATTATAATAAAAATCATACATTAATTTTTTAGAAATGTCTAATATAGTCATCCCAACATAAACTGGCAGAAACAATTTAGTCGAAGTTCTTTTCATATGTATTGCAGCTAAATTTTCTGTGAAAATCGTAGCTCTATCGAAATTTGGTTTCGCAACTAATTTTTCTAATTGCGAAGCATTTGTTACTAATCTAATATCAACATGATTTCTTACATTCATCATTGTCCTACCGAAAACACTGTTATTCATCAATTTATAGAAATCTTTTTCAAAATTATTTCTAGCTTTTGTTCTAAGATTTGTGTTTAAATCAATGTAAGGTTTTAACCAAGGAGATTGGTCAAACTCCAATATTTTATGAATTTTCTCTATTCTCAAACCATTACGAATATATTCTTGTAATGTTATGTAGTGGACGACATACTTTTTTTTATCATATAAATTTAGAGTAAGTTTAGGTAATGGAACACCGTCGAATTGATTTTCTGGAGCAAAAGGGAAATCTGAATGTTTATCATGAAGTTCTTGAGGATAAGTTAAATCAACCTCGAAAATATATCCTTTAGAGGAATCTACACTAAGATTTAATATATCTGTTATTTTTTCTGGATCAATCCATTTAAATCCTCCAGAAGGTAAGGATTGAGACATTGCCCATCCATAAAGATTGTTTGCGTCTAAATATTGCAAATAAACAGAATCTTTATTTTTATTAAATTTTTCCATCATGTATTTATTGTTTGCTTTGGAATATCTAACACTACATTGAGTCATCCCTCCTCTCAATCCTTTCTCAATGAATAAATGCATATCATAATCTGTTAATAATTCCAATTTTACACCTGTTTTTCTGAGCATACAATTCCATGCAAAACCTGGAGTTGTGTAACACCACAAAGGATCTAACTTATAAGTTTCTAAAGAAAGATGACGAAAATTTTCAATAATATCACTTAATAAGAAAACATCTATCTTATTATACAACATGGTAAATTCTCTGAGATTTTGTATATTAAAGCATTCCAAACTTCTTGAGCATTTTTATAATCATCGTCTGTTATATGTTTTTTTGTAAGAGAACTATAGAAAAGTTCTTTGGGAGGTAAACATGTTTCACTATACTTTTCGATGCAATCCATATACTCATAAGGATAAGATAATTTTTTAGTTATTAAATCTAGATGTTCTCTTAGAAAATGTTTTCCGAGTTCTTTAAACTGGTTTTTCTCTAGATTATTAGCTAATTCATCTAAACTGCAAGATAGAAATTTGAATGAATCTAAAAATCTTATCTCGATTTGATTTTTACAGACAATATTTGTTGTATTTTTTTTACAGAATTTATTCAAACATTTATTTTTCATACAAGCAGATGATTGGTAGTCCAAAATATTTGAAAAAGATACATATTTTTCCTCATTATCTGGAATCAAGTTTATTCTTTGATTATCGCCGTTGAATTCTTTTATAAATAAATGTGCGTCATAACCTGAAAGGTTGTGGAATAAAACAGGAATAAATCTAGGAATTTGATGATTTAAATTACAATAAGAATGTGCAGCTCCTCTATAATTTCCAGTTAAATGATCATGGTCTCGAACTTTTCTCATATTATTTTTGAATTCAGTTTTTTTTTTCCTTTTTTTTCATACTCTGTAACAATTGTGGAGGTATATCCTCCATTTTTCTCTCACAAATATGACATGTGTTTGCGTTTTTAAAATTTTTCCATTGTTTTTTAGTCAACTCTTTCATAGGAACTTTTACATCTAAATAATTTTCAGCAATATTAAGAGCTTTTTCTTTTATTTTTTGAACAAAAACCTTAGGTGCATCCAATCCAAAGTATTCTTCACTTTTCTTAAAACTCCCATCAGAGTATTTTATATAAAATACGAAACTTATAGGAGTATGTTTTTGGTATGGGTTTATATACGAAGTATTATCACAAGGTTGACAATTCTGTATTTTTTCTAACATACACTCAAAGTCTGCGTAAATCGAAACAGGTACTTTTAAAGAATGATTATAATGAGAAAATTGAACAATATTATTGGAAGGTTCAGGTAAAATGACCTTGGTACATTTATTATGCATACAGTAAGTTTTATGTTCGTTTAATTTATCTTGTGTTTTATGACTGGTTAAACACATTTTACACAGAAAACGTTTATGTTCATGTGTGGAAATTTGATCATGTCCTACTAGTTTCCATAAATCTTTTATCCAACAATAATGCTCATTATTTTTCTCTTTAAGATACAACAAATCAATATGTTTCTCCTTCTCAATTTTAGTTATTTTAAGAGGAATAATTACTGGCTTGAACTCATCAATACAATACACATTTATAGAAATATTTAATCTATCAACTATTTTATGTATATCTGTTAATTTAACAGGGAATTCAATATCTTTGAATTCTTTATCAAACACACTTTTCCATTTTTTATATTTGGAAACTCTATGTGGATTATGTTTAGCTGGATATAATGCAGAAAGTAAGGCCCAAAGAAAACATTTATTATCCTCA
The DNA here is from genome assembly GCA_027580255.1 of Therioaphis trifolii. Taxonomy (NCBI): domain Eukaryota; kingdom Metazoa; phylum Arthropoda; class Insecta; order Hemiptera; family Aphididae; genus Therioaphis; species Therioaphis trifolii. Next base: position 39,748,273 of record CM050404.1, read on the forward strand.
TTTTTCACATTTATAACGGCATGTTTAAGTTGAATAAATTTTGGAAGTTCTATATACGGAGCACCTCTTAGAGGTATAAATTTATTGATACACAATTCCAAGGATGGGCGTAGGTAAATTGAGTCCCAAATAAAATTACTGTTTTTCAAAAGCGGTGAATCGAGTCCCTTGTATAAAAGTTAAAGCGGTGAATTGAGTCCCCTGTAAAAAAATGAAAGCGGTGAATTGAGTCCCCTGTAAAAAAATGAAAGCGGTGAATTGAGTCTCTCGTATATTATTAGACTAGTTTTCAAAATTACCTATACGTATAATCGCGCGTGCACCATTAGTTATTGCGAGCATATAAGCACATCAATGTCGCGTATTAATAAAATACTTATCTTATCGTTTTTAGATGCGATTACTGTAGACTAGTTTTCAAAATTACCTATACATACAGTCGACAGTCGTGCACCATTAGTTATTGCGAGTATAAAGCACATCTATATCAACATTAATAATGGACGTAATGAAAAGTGAACGTAATAAAACAATTTTTATTTCTAATGGTTACAAATTTCGGTTCCATAAAATGTTAAAGAATGAAGTTCAGCGGTGGACTTGCTCCTTAAGTACATGTAAGTGCTATATGAAAATCAATGATTCAAACACAGTTATTGATAGTTTTGAAGATCACAAACACAATAAACCAGACGAAAAAACTTTGAACCGGCAAAAACTTAGCAATAGTCTCAAACGAAAAGCTGTCGAAGATATTTCAAGTAAGCCATCCAAACTTTTACATTCCGAATTACAAAGAGAAAACGTAAATACATTAACTTTGTCAGATACGACTCTTATTAAAAGAAATATACGAAATATTCGATCAACTATCCACCCTAATTTACCAAAAACTGTAATTGAAACGCATGAAGTTATTAATAATATAATAATTAAAACAAATACGGACGAACCCTTTCTAATGGTTAATGATCACGATAATAATATTATCGGATTTTCAACAACGTCCAACTTAATGGTTTTATGTGATACAAATACGATATACGTTGACGGTACTTTTAAAAGTTGTCCCAAATATTTTTTACAAATCTTTACAATTCACGCACTTGTGAATGAAATGTATGTACCACTAGTTTTTTTTTTATTGCCAAATAAGGAAACCAAATCTTATTTTTATTCTTTTAAGTATACGATGGACCAGTGTACAATTGTTGGTTTAACATTTTCACCAAAATATATTTTTATTGACTTTGAAAAAACTATACATAATGCCGCGCAACAAGTTTGGCCAGCAATTAATATTAAAGGTTGTCGTTTTCACCTTGGACAAAGTTGGTGGAAAAAAATACAATGCCTTGGCTTAAGTACAAATTATAAAAAACGAAATTCGGAAGAAAGTAATTTTTTAAAAATTTTTTTTGGTTTACCATTTTTAAGACCGAACGATGTTTACGATTGTTTCATTGAAGATATTATGCCAAAGCTTCCTGCAAATGAAAATATAAAATTATTCACCGATTATATTTTAAAAACATACATTGCATCAGATTCTACATTCCCGCCTAATCTTTGGGCTGAATTTTCGACAATATCTAATCGTACAACAAATAGTTGTGAATCATTTCACGCAAAGCTGAATAGTTTATTTTATACTTCACATCCAAATATTTATATTTTTATTGATGCACTCAAAGAAATCCAATCTAATACATATATTCAAATAAGAAGTAAAGAGCTATGCAAAAAATCAAAACACAACATAGAAAAGGAGAATATATTAAGAGAACAAATGACGAAGTACAAAAATAATGAAATTAGTAGACTTCAATTTATTAAGCTCGTATCATTAAAATATTTACCCGTTTAATATCAAGAGTATTATTTATTATTATATTAACATTGATTACCCATTATTATTATTATTGACAAAATTAATTATTATATGTATTATGTATTATTCATTTAAAAGTTGACATTGATTACCCATTATTATTATTATTGACAAAATTAATTATTATATGTATTATGTATTATTCATTTAAAAGTTGACATTGATTACCTATATTTATTTTATATTACCTATTTTATAAGGGACTCAATTCACCACTTTCATTTTTTCACAAGGGACTCAATTCACCGCTTTCATTTTTTTACAGGGGACTCAATTCACCGCTTTAATTTTTTTACAGGGGACTCAGTTTACCTAAAAATAGTAATATAGGACTCAATTTACCAAATCCGCCAAGGATACAATTTTTTGAAGACACCACTGTGATTGTTTAATTTGAAACTCTTGCATTTCATTCATTAATTTAGTTTTCACTCCAAGATAGTAATCACTTCGATCAGTTGTTTTCAATATTATTTCATTCTTTGTTTTAAAATGTGTGTCCTTATACTCCATGGTTTCTGTACCAGTAATTTTTCTCTGGTGTATACAATGCAAAATAAAATTTACTTTTAAACCATGTTGTTTATTTAATCCTTCTTGAATTTTACCTAAAACTATTCTTTCTACATGATTCATAAATTTTATAGTATCTTTGAACCCGAAATTATTATTAATTGTGAATGTTTTAACTCTGCTGTTAAAGGCAGTATCTTTTTCCAAGATAACAGATCGATTTTTTTTTGGATTTATTAAAGAGTTTTTCACTGAACTTATAGAAAACTCTATGGTCTTTAGGTACTCTTTGTTTTTTAAGTTTCTTGGTTGTTGTTATTGTTTTCTTACGAATCCTTGTTGTAATTGTATTATTAGGATCATTATTTTTGTGTTTTTTTGTTTGGCAATGTTTTGACCAATTTTTATAAACAATATTTGTGTCACAAACTACACAGTATTTAGGATGATATTTAGTATTCATATTCATATTCATATTCATATTCATATCTGTCATTTATTATACGATATATTTTTTTATTTTTCAATTTTTTTTTTTTTGTGCGGTGATTGTCGATTTATTGCATTTACACTTATTTCCTTTTAACTCAACTGAGTAATTATCGCTTGTATGACGTCATACAAAAGATAACGAAAGTAGGTCATCCTTCGAATTAAATACTCAGTTGTTTTTTTTATAATAATTATATTAGATTAATTATTTTTTTATTATTTATTTACTTATCTACTATTTAAATATTAGTTTTTTAATAATATTTATATATTATAAATAATAGATGGTTTTAATAAAAATTAAAAATAATAGTATACATTTAGAACGTCCCTTGGTTAATTCTGGTAATTTTTTACTAGGACTTAAGGCTTTAACATTTACTGGTTTACATAATTTAATCAGAATTGAAACAGATTGTATAATTACAATTGGCGGTATAATAGTTACTGTGGAGCCAGGCAGATATACAATTGAACAGTTAAACAAAAAAATTAATCCTGTTGCGATAAGTCTTTCAGAGGAAAATATAGTTAAAATAACATGTAATACTTACTATCATTTAGATGAGAATTTCTGCAAATATTTGAATTTAGAGTATATAAAATTAGATTACTCAAAAATAAGTGAAATAGAAATCAGGTATATTCCTGTTATCAGATTAGACAGAGATTGTATTATTAAAACGAAAGAATATAAACTTCAAGACAAAATAGAATTTGTAATTTTAAACACAGAATTTGTGATAAAAAAAGGCATTTATTCTTTAAAACAATTTCAACATGAGCTAAATAAAAATACCACTTATAAAAGAACAATAATTAAATTAGATGAAAATAATATTATACATTTTACTTCAAACATCTCTTTTATATTCGAAGATTATTTAAAAGAGATTTTAGGAGTGGAAAATTACCAATATGAATTACGACACTCTAATGTAGAAATCACTCATATTGGTAATAAAACATCAAAATTTATAAACAATAAAATGTGGATATTAGAGGGAAATATTTATATGGATAACACTGAATACAATATAAAATCTGGTTATTATACAATAGAAGAATTAAATAAAATTATACCAACAAATATGAAAATATCTCTTTTAAATAATTATACCATATTAATTGAATCTGATAAATATTTCGAACTTGATGAAAATTTAAACAAATGTTTTGGAATAAATAAGAAAAATTTTTCTATAAGATCATATATAGGTTTATCACCTATATATGAAAACATAATTATTACACCTTTAGAAATTCATTGCAACATAATTGAAAAATCGTTCTCCTCTGTTAATAATATTCACCATGTAGAGGAAGAACTTTTATTCGTGTTTTTATTTGATTCTAATAAAATATTTGTAAGACCAGAGAAAATATTTTATGTTCCTGTAAGCTTAAAAACAATTAAAACTATAAACATCAGTATTTTCGATCAAAATGGAAACGAATTTATCCTACTCAAAGATCCAATTTTTTATCTCGATTTATTAGACCTCAACAGAAAAAATAGTTAACCAATCCTGAAAATCTTCTGCTTCATTTTGGTCTTTAAAACTAATGAATATAAACCTGGTTGCCAATATTCTAACCAACCCGGATGAAAAATCCGGATTAAGAATTTTTTCAAAAAAATTTAAAAAATCAATATGCATCAATATGCATCAATATGCATCAATATGCATTAATATGCATATTGTATTTAAAAAAAAAAAATGTATAATAAATGGAAAACTATAAAACACTTTTAAATTCAAACACATACTTCATCTCATTAAAAAACTTGGAACTTGGAAAAAAATATAAGGTAACAAACTTTGAAATTGTTATAACAAAGTATGGGCAAAAATTATTAGTAATTTTAGATAATAATTTAAAAGTAATTTTACCAGACCACTTTTCTAAAAAATTTACAGTTAATGATATTGAAGAAATGAACTCGAATCCAGTGAAGTTCACTTTAATTTATAAAGGTTTGGAAAAATTGAGTAATGGTTACTCAAAACATTTAGTCATTTTTGAGTAAAATACCTTTGTTTATATATTCTTTTAAATATTCCAAGAATATTTAAAAACTGTATAATAAATATGAAAAAATATATTTTCAAGCTTTATCCTTTTGAAACCGAAACTCTAAATAAAAACGATTCTTTACTTCCTGTTCCTATTCGATGTTTAATTGTTGGAGGTTCTGGTTCTGGTAAGACTACATTGTTAAGGAATATTATAACAGAGTATTGGGTTGATTATCAACATCTATATGTGTTCTCAAAAAATCTTGAACAACCGGAGTATAAATTTTTACAAAAAATATTTGATATTGATTTTAATATTGATTCGCATTTCTCTGATCAAGATATAGTACCTGTCGACGAATGTCAAACAAATAGTCTAGTTGTTTTTGATGATTGGATTTTGGAAAAGATCAATCATTAGTAAAGGAATATTTTGTCAGAGGCAGACATAAAAATATTTCCTGTATTTATTTAACTCATTGTTTTAGCTCGAGTGATTTAAAATTGATACGCAATAATTTAAATTTTTTGTTTATTTTTAAACAACAAAAACACTACGTAAGTAAAATTTGGGAAAGTTTTTATAGTTCAACTCTATCTAAAGAAAAATTTCTCAAATTTTGTGCACTTTGTTGGGAAAAAAAATATGGATACATTTCTCTGGATGTTATAGATAATCATATATATAATAAACTAGAGAAAAAACTATGTTAAAATTTACGTAAGACGTTTATGTTTAGGTTTACGTAAGATGTTTATGTTTAGGTTTACGTAAGACGTTTATGTTTAGGTTTACGTAAGATGTTTATGTTTAGGTTTACGTAAGATGTTTATGTTTAGGTTTACGTAAGATGTTTATGTTTAGGTTTACGTAAGACGTTTATGTTGTAATATAATTTAGATATTTTTTTTTTTTTAAATATATCTATTATAAATGAATGATAGTGATATTAAAAAAATTCAGAATAATCTTACAAAACAAATGAGAAAAGGAGGAGGTCTTCAAAATAATGAGATGTTTAAACCAAATACTTTAAATAATGATAAGGACAAGGAAAAAATAGAGAAAACCAAACAAGTATTCAAAATTAGAGAAAAACTACAAAATAATTTTAAAAATGCAAATCAAAGAGAAATCAACAACGAAATAAGAAAAGAAAAATCTTTCGAACCTGTAGTGAAAGTATTAAGAGACATAAAAAATGCTGTAAACAAAACAGATGTTGATTCACACACAGAATTGGTACCTGTAAAAACATCAACATTAATAGAACAACCAATCCACACAGAAAACAAACCGAAAATGATATCAAGTTTTCAAACACCAACAAGAGATGAAGAAAATCAAACAATAAAAACACCAGAAACAACACATTTAGGAAATATCGCCGCACAGAAACTCATAGATCTAAGAGATAAAGCTTTTGGAATTTGGATTTATGATAATAAAACTACTAATAAAAAAGGTCATGCAATTGGAAAATACGCAATAAGTTTTAACGGCAACGATATTATTTTAAACAAGAATCAATATAAAGGAACAGAAGGATTGTGGAACTTGTTAACAGAGTCAAATCTATGGGATGAAACAAATAATATTATATTACCGTATACAGATGAGGATTTAAAAACATATAAAAAAATATTATTAGAAACCGACTCGATATATCAAAAAAACGATAAAAAAACAGGAAAACCAAAATCATCCAGTTCTAATAAATATAATCTAATAATTAAAAATATTTGGAATGAAATGAAAAAACCATCTGAACATGTTGGAGAAGGTTTAAAATATTACACGGAAAATCCTGTAGAATATATGTATATAAATAATTTAAACCAAATAATAAATCGATTGTGTAAAATCGCCGAAGAAGAAAGAGCAGGAAATAATAATTTTCATAATGAAAAACTAGGTATGGTAACCTTTTTCAAAAATGAAATGGAAAAGTTGATTGATTCTCCAAAAAGTACAGAGTATTTGATCGAAATTATAAAATGTTTGCCAAAAAAACTAATTAAAGGGGAAGGTCTTGTCAATCATATTTTAAACAGTAAATTTATACCTGAAATACATTGGCCTACTTATAACTACTTAGGTCCAGGTACAAAATTAAAGAAAAATAAAAAACCTGTTAATAAACTGGATGAAGCAGCAAAAGAACACGATATTTACTATGAAAAAAATAAAGATACTAAATCTAGACATAAAGCTGATTTGATTTTAGAACATAAGGCTTGGGAAAGATTTTCAGATCCAAATGTGTCTTTAGGTGAAAAATCTGCTGCATGGGTTACAACAAACATCATGAAAACAAAACGAAAATTAGGGATGGGATTAATTTAAAAAAAAAAAAGAAATTGTATAATAAATGAAACTTAAACTAAATGATTATCAAAATAAGAAAATTCATTTGGCTCATGAACAGAAAAAAAATGTTACAATCCTTTTAAAACCTTATCAAATAGGTGAGGGAAAACTATATAATTTAACCAATACACAAATAAATATGCTAAAAAAAGCCAAAAAAGAAAATAAAGAAGTCCGATTAGAATTGGAATTTAATCAAATAAAAGAAGGTGGATTTCTTCCTCTTTTATTTGGTGGAATTGCAGCAGCTGCTGCTGCAGCTCAAGGAGGATCTGCTATTTGGGACAGTTATTCAGAAACTAAACATAAAAAAGCAATGGAAAAAGAAACAATTCGACACAATCAGGAATTGGAAAAAATTATTAAAAATGTTAAAACATTACATATTGGCTCAGGTTTGAAGAGAAAAAAAAACAATCAAAAAGTAGATCTATCTGTTAATTTCCTTGTTAAAAAATATGGAGAAAAAGCATTGACTAATTTTGATATCTTAAAATTTACTGAAAAAAATAAATATTTTAGAGGGTGTTTCATGAGAAACGAACTTCCTTTAAAACCTTGGACAAATGAAAGTGGTATATTAAATTTAAATGATTCTAAAGAGAAAGGTTCACATTGGGTTGCATGGATAAAAGAAGGAAATTTAAAAATTTATTTCGACTCATATGGAGAATTTAATCCACCTACAGAACTTGTTAAATATTTAGGGAAAAAAAACCTACTAATATCAACGAATATATACCAAGATGATAATGATCCACCTATTTGTGGTCATTTGTGTTTGGAATTTATAAAAAATTATAATAAAATGTATTGTTAATTTTAAAGAGAAAATCTTTAAAATTTTTATACTATTACAAACTAATGAATATAAACCTGGTTTAAGATTCTTTTTTTAACCCGGATTTTTTGCCTGGTTTAGAATTTCTTTTTCAAACCGGATTTTTCGCCTGGTTTAAGATTCTTTTTTTAACCCGGATTTTTCGCCTGGTTTAAGATTTCTTTTTTAACCCGGATTTTTTGCCTGGTTTAGAATTTCTTTTTCAAACCGGATTTTTTGTCTGGTTTAGAATTTTTGTTAAAAAAAAAAAAATATATGAATAATAAATGGAAAAAATTTTTGAAAAGTATGATGATAATATTATCCGGGCTGAATATAGAGATTTCAACCCAACTTCTGTGTTAAACCTTAATACTGAAAATAGGAAGACAATTTTCTCAATAGATGGAAGTGATTGTTTTCTTGACTTAAAATCCACAAAATTTAACATTTCCGGAAAAGTTGTACAACTAGACGATACTGAATATCCACTTAATAGCAATATAAAATTAGAGAATGGTTTTCCAAGCAAACTATTTTCCAACATCCAACTGAAAAAACATGGAACATTACTTGAGGAAATCGAAAACCCTGGTATAACAAGTAATATGAAAGGGATTGTTGGTTTTGCTTTAAATAATAACCATGGTCCTACAATAAACTCAGGATATCAATCCAGATTTAAAGGAGGGGGAAAATTTAATGTTTATGGCAATTTGTCTGATTTCGGTTTGGGTTTCTTTGAGGATATAACATATCCACTTTACAAAGGAGACATTCAATTAGAGTTTACTCGAAATCATGATCATGATGCATTATTCAAAGAAGAAAATTCTGATAAAAAAATGCCAACAGATGGAAAAATTATTATTGAGGATTTTAGGATTAGTTTTCGTGTAGTTAAATATGATAGTATGATTAAAACCCTCTTAATAAATGAATTGGTTGAATTATCAGAAAAAAATAATTATTTCTTGGATTTTAAAACTATTAAATGTATTGAAGTAAGAAAATTGAGTGGAAAGAAGTGTACTCTTGATATTACAAACATGTATAGAAATTCTCATGATCCTTTATTTGGGATTGTAGGTTTACAAACAAACAGAAATACTCAACTAAAAGAATCAAGTAATTTTGATCACTGTAATGTTAGAAATATTTACTTTGAAATAAACGGAGAAAAATATCCAGAAGAGATGTTGAATATCGATTTCAAAAACGATAAATTTGGCAATATTTACGATATGCTTGGAGACTACAAAAAAGTTTTTTACAAAACATACCGAGAACTCCCTTTAATCTACACAGATCCAGAACAGTTTAAGAATTCTAAACCTTTATTCGTTATAAATCTGACTAGACAACCTGTGAGTATATCAGGTTCTAAACACACAGTCATTTTGAATATTGATTTTGATGGAGATGTATCAGATGGTACTGTTTGCTATATTTGTCTAGTTTCAAGTAACAAATTTGTATACGATATTATACAAAACTCAATTAGAGAAATTCGATAAAATTTAAGATTGCCTATTATAAAATGGATGGTATTTTAAAAGAAATTATACATTGTCTGAAATGTAAGAAAAAAACAAAAAATATTGATGCAAAAAAAGTTCAAACGAATAATGGTAGGTGGAGAATCTCAGCAAAATGTGTTGAATGTAACACAAATAAAAGTAAATTTATTCAACCTCTTAAAGATGAAAAAAAAATTAAAAACAACCAAAAAATAAAGGCAAAGGATAAACTTTCAATAGCTCAAGAACTTCACAAACCTGTAAGGAAACGATTTCCGAAAAGAAAAATATTTACCAAGGGTATTGATGATCTATGGGCTGCTGATCTAGTTATAATGAAAAACTATGAGAAAGAAAACGATAATTATTCTTTTATGTTAAATGTAAATGATACTTTTTCCAAATTTGCTTGGTCTTATCCACTTAAAAAGAAAGACGGAAAAAGTGTATCCAAAGCTTTTGAAAAAATATTAAAGGAAGCTAAAATACAAAACCATAACCCTCCAGTTTTACTCCATACCGATAAAGGACTAGAATTTGAAAATAAATTGTTTAAAGAAATGTTAAAAAAATATGAGATTAAAATGTATCATACTCAAAATGAAGAGAAATCATCAATAATCGAACGATTTAATAGAACACTCAATGGAAAGATGAGAATACATTTCGAAGTACAAAACAATAAAAAATGGATACATAATTTACAATCCTTGTTGTATGAATATAATTTTAAAGACATTCATAGAACTATTGGAATGAAACCTTGTGAAGTTAAAAAGAGTAATGAATGTGAGGTTTTAAGAAAGGTATTCTCTGAGAATAAATCAAAACAGAAAATTAAATTTAAAATTGGAGACAGGGTTTGAATTATCAGATTTAAACAATAATTTGCCAATAAATATGATCCTAATTGGACTCGTGAAATATTTATAATAAACGAAATTGTGTATACATCTCCTATAACTTATAGAATAAAAGATATTGATGGTGAAATTATTGAAGGGACTTTTTATACAGGGGAACTCCAGAAATCTAAATTTAAATTTTTTATGTTGAATTTCAATATAAAAATTTTATTATTTCAAAAACATTTTGAAATAATTTTGTTAAATAATTAGAGAAAAATAAACTAAGTTAAAAAGACCACAGACCATAATATAAATAATTAGAGAAAAATAAACTAAGTGAAAAAGACCACAGACCATAATATAAATATTTAAAAAAAAACTAAGTGAAAAAAGATCAACAATTTGTTTTAAGTGAAAAATATCAATTAATTAGTTTTAAGTGAAAAATATCAATAAATTAGTTTTAAGTGAAAAATATCAATTAATTTGTTTTAAGTGAAAAATATCAATTAATTTGTTTTAAGTGAAAAATATCAATTAATTTGTTTTAAGTGAAAAATATCAATAAATTAGTTTTAAGTGAAAAATATCAATAAATATCAATAAATTAGTTTTAAAGTGAAAAATATCAATAAATATCAATAAATTAGTTTTAAAGTGAAAAATATCAATAAATATCAAAAGTGTTCCAGAACCGGCACTTATATACTACTTATATATATATATATATATATTATTATTATTATTTAAATATAAGACAACTAAATTAAAATTTATCTTTTCTGTTTATTAAAAATATTCTTTTCATATACATATAATTTAAAAATGTATAAAAAATTATGTGCATGAAAATTGTAACAATAGTAATTATCAAAAATCATAAAATATAAGTAATTTAGAAAATATTCAAAATATTACCAAAATTTAGGCACAAAATAATATCTTAAATTAAAACTTGTAAATCTAATAATAAATGTTTATCTCAAAAAAATTAATTGAGTACAAATTATGAGTATAAATAATTTATTTTGACCTCATTTTAGTTAATGCTTACTTAATTTAAAGTAATAACGTGTGAAAAACAGTAATATGCCAATAATAAATTAAATACCCAAGTTAGAAAGGCATATTTATCAAACACATAATATATAGTAATATCTCACATGATTAATTTGACTTATTTATCTTTATCATGGAGTCTTTGGTGATCAGGTAATTTGTAAAAAAACTGGTGGTCTAAAGCTTTCTCTGTGGTAATTCGCAGAAATGGTAAATATCTGAGCATTTCATAGATTAAATCGAACAATACTTTGTCATCTTCCTTCTAGGATTTCATGTATTTCTGTGAAAAATAAATTTATATTTCTGTATGTATTTTGTAAACTATCAATATTATGTTTTCTACTCTTAACCTTGAATTAGGCATGTGATACAAATCTACGTAAATAGGTATGTGGGGTGTTTTGATTATTCGATATACTTAACTTTATTACTTAAAAAAAAATTATATTTTGAGTATCAATAGTAAAAAATAGATTTTTTTAATTATTCGACATTCATATCTTTGTAGATGAAATTAATAACTAATAAATTGAACTAACCTTAAAGCTTTTGAAATTTTTTGTAACAAATTGACCATCCTGGCTTGATTTGTCCCAATTTAATTTGTCACAATGGTAATATCCGGTCATACTTCTTCTGGTCATCCTTAAAAATGTATATAGCAATGATTATGTCATTACTCATTAGTTTAAAATAATAATCAAATATTTACAGGGAAGCCATTAGGTCAAGAATACGCTGCATTATTGCAAGATGTTCTAAATCATTATTTGTTATGAACAATGTTGAACCTAGATAAAGTTCAAAGATACTGCATCCAATAGACCAAACATCACAAGGTTGCGCCCATCCAAGTTCTACAAATAATATGATACAATACCTATTGAATATGTTAAGCATAAGTCGGTATTCCTTACTTAAGATAACTTCAGGTGCTCTATAATATCTTGTTGACACAACTGAAGTATGGTATTGATAATAAAAAGTGGCATTTCCAAAATCTATCAATCTTATTTCAGTGTTCTTATCATTTTAAATGCACACTTCAAATATTTTAATTAATAAAACTATTTAATAATTAAAGAGCGGATTTTTAGGTTTTTAAATATTTTTATTGATTTTATACAACTTTACGAGGGTGAAAAATGTGGACGATTTATCTATCACAGAGTTCATAGAAAAAAATTAATTTTGCATACCTATTAAAGTATACTTTGGACATAAGAGAATATTTCGCTTATTTTCATATTTTAGAATATATTCTATAATTGTTCATAAAAATTAGTGTATTTTGAAAGAATAAAAAATTAGTTAATTTCTCGAAATGTGATTTTTCCTAGCAATCATTTTTTCTAGGAAAAAAAATAATTTGATTAAAGAGTGATAAAAATTCAAAATCATTCAATTATCTACTTGTCTGTAATCGAGTTGGTTATGTTCCTCAAGAATGGTGCAAAGTTATCTATTATTTTTAATTAAACTATTATGTTTTTTTTAAATTATATTTATATAGCTCTGTATCAACTGATTTACATTTATTATTGTTCAATAATTTCTTGTTACCAAAGGAATGGTGCAAAGTTATTTATTATTTTTACTTAACTATTATGTATTTTTAAATATATTTTATCACATTTATGTAGGTAGCTATGTATCACCTAATTAACATTTTTTTGTAATTCAATAATTTACCTGTTACCAAAGGAATGGTGAAAATTATCTACTATTTATTATTAAACTCTTATGTTTTTTTAATTATATTTTATTATATTTATATAGCTATGTATCAACTGATGCATTTTTAATTATTAAATAATTTACCAGTTATCAAGAGATTAACAGTTATTAATTGTTTTTATTGATCTATTAGAGAAAAAAATCATTGCATATTTACAAATTCAAGGAATATTTAGAGAATATTTTAAGGTTTTTTGAATCATATTAGCATCATATTTTAAGGTTTTAAGAACCTGAAAATCCCCTCTTTAATTATTATTAATAATATATCAAAATCATAAATTACTTTTTGCTTATTAAGCTGTGTTTCATAATCAGAATTAACAAATATTATATTTTCAGGATTCAGATCGGTATGTGTAATTTTATTACGATGTAAAAATCTAACTGCATAACACAATTGGTAAGATATATGTTGTACTTGATCAATTGTGTATGGTTGAGTCATTTAATTTCTGTTGATAAAAAATAATTAGTTGAATATTTATTTCAAACTAAATAAATTTAAAAAAAATTAAATAAAATTTTATGAAAAACTTACTAAAAAATCATAAACATTCAATCCGAATAATTAAAAACATATACATATATGTCCTTTAAAGTCAAAGTTATCAATCATATGGACACAAAGACTAAAATCAAATAGAAACCATAATGGTACATTATTATTACTGTAATTAAATATATATTTTTTTTTTTTTAGAAAGTTTAAGTTATCTAGAATTTAACAAGGTTACCAACATCTATTAGCCAGGATGTCTCCGTTTTCATAAATAAAATGTCCCTCTTCGTAATTGGCAATGACTGGACTTTATGCTAGCAGCTGATGACAGTGATTTCAAAGTTCCCATAGTTATGCATTATTCCATTATTCATCAAGATATTAAAATCAAACACAGACATGTGAATTGTTTTTGACAAATTGATGTTAGGTACATTTCAGTGACATCCATTTCCAGCAGTTGTGTTTTATCACCCACAATCATAAAGACAATAAAACACAAGACAAAAGATAGCCTCATTAATAGCTATTACATATTTTTACAAATTGAAGTGTTTTATATATATATATATATATAAATATATACACACACAGTAAAACTTCGTAAAGACGCTCTCAAAGGGGAAATCGTAAAACTGCGCATTACTAGGGATAGCGTTATAGGTGATATCCCGCCTTTAATTACGCTCTTGAAGCGTTCAGGAGATATTGTGCCTATTAAAAGCATTTTAAACGTGAAAATAGATAGAATAAATAAGACAATTTTTCGTACTGTGACTTGTTATGTATTACACAGTAATATAGGTTGTACATATTTAAAATTAATAAAAAAAAAACACCAAATATACATACAAAAAAATTATTATTAGGAAGGAGCATATTTTTTAATTATAATTTTTTTGGGTTGAAAAATAGTGGTTATGGTTGGTCGTTTAAGTACATTGTTTCTATAATTATTCAATACGACATTTTCCATCCTCTCTAAATATAGAAGCATGTTTTCAGTGCCATCAGTTGCAGTAAGTGCCTATCTCAATGTAGTTATTGATTGACTAGCGATTGACGGAAGTGGTGGAAATTATTCTTCCTCATTATTATTTGGCTGGCTCTTCATATGTATTACACAGTAACATAAGTTGTACATATTAAAAATTGATAAAAAAAAATAGTAAGTGAGATGATTAGTCCCTTCGGTCCTCGGACAAGATATTGGTGATGAATGTATTAAGTTTTAAAGAAATGATGACTCATTTCTTTAGTATAAAACGATTCTGAGCAAAGCTTCAGTGTATAAGTATTGTATACTCAATATTTCATTAGAAATAAACTTAAAATAAATCAGACAATATCGTAAAAAATTGTATAATAATTTATTAAAGTGTGTATAAAAAAAATCCTGAGTCACGATTTTTGAATTTTTGTTAGGATAATTAGGTAGCTATATAAGTAAGGTCATATTAAATTTTCAGAACTTTTTGTCAAATATTTAAAATTATATTACATAAAAACTTTCAAACAATTTGGTAAATTAAAAATTCTATATTTAAGTCAAAAGTGCTATATTTGTTCTGAAAATTTTGTCCAATATAAAAAAGTATGTATTTGATATTGGATAAAATTTTCAAGTTTCTAGCTTCAACACTTTTCGATTTATGACTAAATACCTAAAATCTGAACAGTGAAAATCTCGTTTACGGCGGATTTTTACCGTTTTTACTCAGTTTTTCGATCGTTATTCTTGATTACTGGAAAATCTATGGAGATTTTGGAAAAATGACCTCTTTAAAGTACCATCTCAGTTCAATTTCGAATCTAAAAAGCTGCTGTACAAAACTTTTGGACAAGGATTTCTATACGAAAAAGTGTTTAAAAAAAAAAAAAAAAAAAAAAAAAAAAGACAAACAAAATAAATAAACATCATTATAAAACCATAAGATCCTTTGCTTCATTCAGATTCTAAAATATTTTTTAAAAGGTTTAAGAAGCTAGAAATGATAAGAGGGTATAATTCGGAATTACGCATTATGCGGTGGCTTATTAAGCATGTTTTTTTCATTGTTAAAAGTGTACAAGTACCTGAGACTGGGAAAAATCCACGTGTTAAGCGGGATGGCGTATTAAGCAAAAGCGTTTTAAAGAGGTTTTACTATTTATTATATATTATATTAATCAGAAAAAAATGTTGAAAAACAACTTTAGGTGAATAGCAGCTGTAATATGTTAACTGGGTACCAATGTGAATTGCGGCTCTAATATTTTAATATTTTTACAGAGTAGGTAAATTACGTACTTAATATTGTAATATTGTTACCAACATTATTAATTTAATTTATCAGTTGTCACTCTTCTTTACAAAGGTTACACACACAACGATCCAATATTTTTTTCAAACTTTTTACTAGGACAGCTGTTTTATATTAATTATTAGAATAATATTTGAAAAAAAAGTTATTTTATGTATTTAGATTATGGTATCTTTAAAAAGTGTACAAAGTCACAATTCACTTTAAACCATATTATAAAGATATACAATTTAAAATGCCTAAAAGTTAACAATAATTAAATGTAGAATATTTAAATTGAAAGAGAGATTTCCACACAACAAAATTCTACCATTTATTCAAAATAAATTTATTAGCCAGTGAAAATTGAATAAAGTAAATGTGAGTACAACAACACCACATATTTCTACACTTTTTAAATTAATTATACAATTAATTTTTCTATGTAATATTTAAAAGAATCAGCCACATATGCATATTGAAAATAAAAATTTTAATTATGTATGGTTTAATTAGCATTATGTCATAATTATTATTTCATATAATAACAGGTCAATTACTAACAACAACAAATAACCATTTTAGAATTCTCTAAATAAATAAACTTGAATAATAAACATTTTACTCTATTTTGAATATGTATCATAAAGTATCTGAACTCAATTGCTAAATCACCCTGCATATTCATTATATTTAAATTATTTTGAAATATATTCAGTAATAAAAGTTATTGTACAATTACAACTGTATAAAATTTAAAATAAACAGCGATTGAAAATGTTTGAAATAAATAATTAATGAAAATGTAATATGAATGTGATGAGAATATGCAAATAATTTCTTTATATCAAACATATTTACTACTGACCTTTAAACATAATCGTTTCTTATGCTTATGACCAAGACGTTCAACTCTAATTTTGTGATCCTCGAATCGAGAATTATAGCTACTTTCAGAACTGAAACAAAGTATTTAAATTGTTGTAGTGCATAATTTTCAACAACTGTTTGCAGGTAGTCCTACATAAATAGTATGATAAATAAAATTATAATGAAGACAAAGGCATCAAACAAGAGGCCAATTTATTTTCATTTAAGTACTAAGACAAATATTCAACTACAGAATCCAAGACTAGATTTATACAGCGCATTTCCAAACAAATATAATTAACATTTTTGAAGAAAATAGATAATAATCCAAAGAAGAACACAATAAATATTTTTTAAATGCTAATTAATATTAATTATAATACAGTTAAAAATTTAATAAATACCAAATAAAAATTACCTGCAACTTGAGTTATATTCATCTTCTTTATCATGGGACCGCTTAAGTCCAGAAAGACTACATAGTCTAGATATTGATTTTGGTGGTTCATTTGAACTCTGGAATCAAAATGAATAATAGTTAAAAACTCATAATTCTAAAACTATAAGAAAAATAAATGTTACAAGCAGATATAACTGATCATTATTCAATGTGTGTTTCTATAACAACTAATGTTAATTTTGAAACCGATAAAAATATTTTTACTATTATTGATCATGATAAAATTAAAACCTTTTTAAGTAAAGAAAAGTGGACATCACTCTATTGCAAAAACAATATAAATGAGTGCTTAACTGAATGTTATAAAATAATTTCTAATATAATTGATAGATCAACGATTTCTTAAGTAAAAATCTAAAAAAATAGGCACCTGAAAGAACAGATGACTTGAAAAAAATAATTTACTACATTCCGCGTGGCATAAGCAGTCCCTCTCTTTAAAATGTAAAAAAAATCCTAATAATTTAAAATTAAAATAGATACACTGTACAAAATACAAAAATACTTACACAACAATTATAAGATTTGCAAAACCACATTTTCGTGAAAAAAAATCGATAGCATCTCTCATAACTCCAAATTAACTTAAAAACTTATCAATGAAATTACGTGTTTAAAAATAAAAAATAAGGAAAATATTCAAACATTAAAAATTTATGATAAGTTAATTAATATAAACAAGAATCCTAAAGTGGAATCAAATATATTCAATACATTTTTTTCCAGTATAGGAAAGAAATTAGATGAGAATTTTAGCAGTGAAATTATAAATGATGTTCCAAATTTTAATAAGAATTTTTCTTTTGATAAAGTGTTCCTTAATAAAATCAGTAGCTCTGAAATAATCAAAATTGTAAATAGTTTGAAGGTGAAAATGTAGCAGTCTTCGATAAAGTGACAATAAAAATGTTAAAATATGTGATTGAATCTGTAATTACTCCATTAGTATACATATAGAACCTAAGCTTTGAACAAAATGTCTTTCCAGACAAACTAAAATTAGTAGGGATCAAACCTCTTCATAAAGGTGGGGACCCAACCAACATAAATAATTATAAGTCAATATAATTATTGAGTGATTTTTCAAAAATATTTGAAAAAAAAATCAAGTCAAGAATAATGGCTTATCTTGAGTCAATAAACTTTTATTGAAGAATAAATTTGGATTTAGACCCGGTGAAGGAATATAGGATGTCCTATATAATACTACGAAATTCTTATATAACAAATCAGATAAAAGTAAAAAAGTTATAGCCGTTTTCTTAGACTTTACCAAAGCTTTTGATACTGTCAATCATCAAATTTTATTGGAGATTTAACATGTTTTGGGATTAATAACAATAGTTTGAATTGGTTTAGAAGTTATTTATTTAATAGAACACAAATAGTAAAAATAAATGATATCACTGGAAATGAACATAGTATTGAATACTGTGTGCCTCAAGTAAGTGTTTTGTTACCAATTGTATTTTTATATTATACATAAATTTGATTTGTGAATGTAATTTGGGCGGTATGATAGCAGTATATGCAGATGATACTTGTTTGTTCTTCTCTGATAAATCATGGGAAGGGCACACTTTAAAGCTAAAGTAGGGTTGAATGATGTATATAAATCGTTGAGTTCCAGAAAACTAACATTAAATAATGATTAAACAGTATTTATGACTTTCTCTGTTTATAAAACTAAAATAAATTTTAAAACAATAACAGCACATAGCTGCTCTAATAAAAAAATCTGTGATCATGATAGATGTAAAAGTATAAAAGAGGTGTGCAAATTTTGATATCTAGGTATTATTTTTGATAAAAATCTTAAATGGAATCCACACATTCATAATATAGTAAGTAAGTGAAGTTAAATATCTTATAAATTTGCTAAACTTAAAAATATAATACCCAATCATGCAATGCGAATAATATGTTTTGCACTATATCAGACAATGTATCAATATGAGCTACTAGTATGGGGGGGAAGGTAAAAATATTTTAAATACACTTCAAATGAACCAAAATAATATTTCAAATCTGTCTAAATAAATGTACCCTGGAGGGATCAACAAGGAAATATTTCTAAGATTTGGGTGTACTGCAAATAAAATATTTATACAAAAAATTAGCTCTTATATTCATTTTTAAATGTTGCATTAAAGATAAAAGCAATTCTTTTTTTGAAAATAAAATAACCAACCGAGATTATGATATTCCTGTTAAGTATGCTTTTAATCCAGTGGTTCATTGATTAATTAGGACCTACATATTTTAATTCTATGCAATTTTAAAGAGCTTAAACAAAAAATACACTGTTACCAATCTAATGTCAAAAATATTATTAATAATCATCTATTTTTAAAATTAGAATAATTTATGAGTCTCTTCCTTGTAAATTAAATTACATTCTTCTTTCTTTTTTACTTTATATCAATATGATCAACTATTTATAATTATTTGTTATTTTATTTTATTTCTGTATATTTTATAAAAAGGTTTTCACTGTCGAAATCTAATTTAATTACTCTATATCTAACTCGAGCATGGCTTATAAGAGATAGATAATCATTTTAATTCTGTATGTAAAAATGAGTAACTTATACTTAGATTATGATTCAACAAATAAATAAAAAAAAATTAATTTAATAATAACAAAAAATATAATTCAATTAAAATAAAAGTGGAGTACCTAATATTAGTTAAAAATATTCTCATCAAGTAATGTTATAAATAAAAGTATTACTTTTCCAGGGCACTTTGTTCAGAGACGATTTTGATTTAAAAAAATGTATTTTACTGAGAAAATGTGTCATTGTTCAATGTAAATAATGAATATGTAAACAAAACATTATTTTGGTAATAAAATTTACATTTCAAACAAGATTTTAAAATATGGATTATTTCACACCAATTGAAAATTTAACTATTATAAGACTGTAGAAAGGACTTGTAATAGATTTATAATATAAATGTTGTAGCCCTCCAAGATATTATGTATATGCTTTGATGTGTAATGAAGATTTAATCCAACATATAGTATTTCAAATAAATTAATTGGATTAGGTTTTATTTTGAAAGAGTTTATTAATGTCACAACAATCAACAAAAAACATAAAATAACTCTTAAAGGCAATGTACTTGAACAAAATCTACATTTTTTTACACACAAAAATCCCCCCAAAAAAAAAAAAAATATATTAATAAGAGATTTTTTTTGTAACCAAAGTATTGAAAAAAATAAGCATGAGTTTATAATATATTCGGAATTATTATTATAATGATTTTTTAAGTAATTAAAATTTAAAAGAATTGCATACAATTGAACATTGCAAAAATACTTAAGTAAATAACAAAAATAATACATAATTGATATTAAATTTGTAACATCATCACTAAACATCTAAAAATTTTAATTTATTTTAAGATATACCTAATGTATTTTGATAAAATACTCCAGAATTTTTTGACAAAAATTATCTACTTGATTTTATTACGATTTAAACCAGGGGTCGGCAATTGATTTCTATGATGGTACAGATAATTCGAAAACAAATTTTTGAGGGCCAGAAAAAACTTAAACATCAGTAAGATAGTAATCAATGTATGAATTTTCGTATTAAATCACAGTTTAAGATAATTAATGTAATCGGTATCGTAATCTCTAATTACGTTATAATAAATGGATCAAATATCTAAATTAAATATGGAATTTTAAAATGTGTGGAAAATCCGACGTCTAAGAAAAATATTTTCGGTGGTCCAGATATTCCCTCTCCGCGGGCCGGATTTGGCTCACGGGCCGCCTATTGCTGACCCATGATTTAAACTATAATATTCTATCATAGGTGACAATACAAATTTTAGTTTCAAGACATTTACTACATAGTAAATTATTTAGTATTTACTTACAGAGATTAATTAACATGATGTATTGACATATAAAGCATTGTTTGACTATTTAGAGCAGAGATTCCCATCCAGGATAGCATAAACTTTATTTAGGGTTCCACAAACTATTTTAAATATTTTTTGTAAGAAAAAACAATTTTATGAAAAATACAGCACTGTGAGTAATAAAATAGACTATAATATAAAACCTATTGTGTTTCATATAATTTGGAGAAATATTGCGATGTTCAATCTATTTTAATGTTCATACCGGATTGATTGCTATCGTTTCAATGAGGATTGTTATAAAGCTATCACTCAATCACTTGTTTTTTACCATACATTTTCCACTCTTTTAAACATAAAAGCAAATAAGCGAATGAAAATAGAGTTCATTGACAAAGAAATGAGAGTATGTCTTTCAACTATTTGACCAAAAAACAGGAAACAATAAAGTTGAAAAAAATGACAAAAGGATTGAATTTAATCAATATAGGTTAAAATAAATTAGTAAGTTATAATTAAAGTTTTCCATTTCAAAAATTAAAAAACCAAAATCATTTATAAAAATATTTAGGAGGCAAATAGGATAGATTACTAACAGTATAATTAATACGTGTACTTACAAATAAATGGCACAAAAAATCACGAGTTCGTTTGATGTAATGAAACATGACTAAAAATCAATAGCTTTGAATTTGATGATATGTTAACCAATTAGTTGTGATGATTTTTAACAACTCACTGTGAATGTGAAAATAGTACTTGCCAGTGAATTATTAAAAATGATAAACATGTTATAACAAAAACAAAATGTTAAGATACAAATTAAACATAGGTAAGCAATTAAATACCATAAACAATAATAGAAATATTCTTTAATATGTAAATCTAATTTTCATCACTATGCATAATAATGAAACACCTACCTATTTCTTTTTAGTTAATTATGGTTAAAACTATTTAATAATTTTATAGTAAATAATTTCAACTTGTCCATGATTTTCAGAAGCATATTTTATGAATAGTTCAATATAAGGTTATTTATAAGATATAACTTTTAACTTCATAAACAGAGAACTGGTTGAAAAAAATATGTATACATTTATAAGTAAGTAGGTAGGTACCTGTTTACTTATTAACTAATGTAATTGTATAATTACATTTTAAATTATATAAAAATACTATAAACCTCTTTCCCTTCATATGTAAGATAAGAGATTTCAAAATTCGAAATTCATAATAGCATATTAGATGAGCAATTTTTATGATAGGATAATCTGGTATACAATATCCATTAATTTAAATTTGAAACCAAAGATATAACATTCTTTTCAGAAAACTATTATAAGAGAAGCTCAGAGTATAATATAATTCTATTACTATGTTAACCTGAATGGTTTTTTTTTTTTTTAATGTAAATGACTCATGTTGTAATAATGAAAGAATATTTGAGTTTTGAAATGATAACAGACTAAAGAGTATTTTTTGCCAAATTTATTCTTCCTGTTACCGGAAACCAATACATATAGTAAAAACAATAGGTACATACAACAATGTAAAAATAAATAGGACTGGTGTAAAATCGCGTCGTCGCGGGACGAAATGAATATAGAAACAGAAACAATTACAACGATATTATCGTTTCGTTGCAGTTGTATCGACATCGTAAGGACGTGTTTTTCGCGAATATACTGTTATCAATGATTTACTTACTGTACACTACAGGTAATTATGGAGTTTAGGGGAACCTCTGAAAAATGGACAAAAAAAAAATTGTTTTCCCAAAATACAGCCAATTTTATTTTAATAAAGATTCCGTGGCCGAAAAGAGTCATTTTTAGGTATAAACAAAAAAACACTTTAAAAAACACTGCTCTCGGGACGATGTTGTTGAGGCCATTTCAGCCAAATAAAAATCGGTAAAAAAGGTGAAATTACTTACTTGACGATTGTCCTACAGGCTACAATAACGGAATGCGTTTTTGTAATGATTTTAACCTCGATTTTAACAATAATATTTTTTAAAAGAGAAAATTTAAAATTATGAATTATCAATGTTAAAAAGTGAGGTTATGTAAATGTAATTCGTGTGTGTATGATTATGTTGGATCACGTTGGATATATTATATCGATAGAATATATCGATATTCGATACATATTCCAGTGATGCTTATCTTCATTCTACAGCCAAGACAGTTTTTTCCCCCAAATATAGCCAATTTTATTCTAATAAAGAAAAAAACTTATACACCTTGATGACCCTATAAGAAGAATTATTAATTGTATCTCACATATAAATTTTAAAAAAATACCAAATGTGACAAAATATAATCATTCATTACTTTTTGTTTTATATTAATTTTTTTCTTGATTTGATGGTCGCAAACTGGTGGATAATCTCTGACCAATCAGTCTGTATTAAAAGATCATCTGACATCTTCTATGTTTATTATTGAAAGCAATGAAATTTTTTCCTCTATTAAAGTGGATCTTTGATCATTTTTTAATCGTTTCAACACGAAAAATGACCGTTTATTTTCGAGGAAAAAACGTACAGGAATAACGAAAATAGTTTATACGATAACAGTTTACAGTAGGTACAAGTATAAAAAAAAAATAGAACAAGTTCTAACAGGGGCGTCATTTAGGGGGGAGCAGGAGTATGCATTTGCCCTACCCTAGATTTCAAAGTAACTTTGGGCCGGCTGCTTCTTTCACATGGGCCGGCACATGGGACATTAGAACACATAATACACAATAATTGAACATTGACAAATTTAATATAATATTATATGAATATCTTATTTAGAAACTGTTGTTAATGTTATAAAATAAAAATATTTGTCTTTTTCAGCATAAAATGTATTTAAAAATATTTATATGTTTGTTTGGGGGAAGATAATTATGAATAATATATATGTTAAATTATTAACAAAAGTGAATGAAGTTTTGGTTTATAATTTATGTCAATAAAAAAATAGGTGTTGAATTATAGTTGATTAATGTTGCGAGCGAAGCGATCGGTTTTTTTTGTGTAGGTACTTAAAAATGTTACACTGATTGGACCGGTCATTATTATGCCCTACCCTATCATAAATTGAAATGACGCCCCTGAGTTCTAAATTCTTATCGCCCGGTGACATGCAGTCAGCAGTGGTACCTAGACTGCGGATTTTGCGTTGTATTTATAAACGAAATTATATGTATTATAGTTATACAGTCATACTGATATTGATATTATGGTAAGAAAAATTATAATTATATATTTTTTATTTTATGTTGATCCTCAAAAGTTTGCTACCCCTTCAAACACCATGAAATTTGCCACCCCGGGGCAGTTGCCCCCCTTTGCCCCCCGTTAAACGCGGCTCTGTTATTCGTATAAGTATCAATGAATGTTTCAATTCGGTAGGATTATTATTTTTAAACAACAATTAAACAAAAAATAACTCATATAGTCGGAATACTAAATTGAATAATAATAATTAATAAGTAATACAGTGAACTAACCTGAATAATTATCACAATAAAAATAATAATCGTGTATGGATGAAGATGAAGAAAGAGGATAATCAATTTGCACGTTTATCGCATCAATTAGATGTGTGTAGTTCATGAGTTAGTTGATTCAAAGAGTTGACTCGCCAAGATGAGTTGAAGGAGTTGAATCAATGTACCCTAAATCATAAACTCGTCAAATCACATGACTTAGTGTTACCACAATGAAATTGATGATTTCTGAATCGAATGATTTCAACTAGCTGTAAATGCTTACAATATTATCAACTCATTAAATTCTTCATATGTTTTCAATTCACAACTTGTCATCACTTTTGAGTTGTTACTTGCGAGTCATTATGATTTTGGAGAACTATTCAACTAACTATGAATTGAGAATTGTTATAAGAGTTGAGAGTTGAATTGGTGATTCAACTCATTTAAGTGAATTGAATTGTAGGAGTTTAACTTGCATCTTATAAAAGAGTTGAAATTCCCACCACCAGCATCAATGTAAAATACTGTTATTACATTTTTTTTAATGTTTACAAATGAAATATTTATCTACGTTATTGCATGTTTTTATTTAAAACTTATTCGGTGCGTATTTCTATCTACAACAGAGGCCAAGCGGCTTGCTATACAAGTTATGTGTTTAATTATAGGTTTATTTATAACTTTTTTCACAAATTTTAAACTATACCAAATTACCAACATATTATCGCTTATCCTACTCTCCAAGTCATAATAATCGATTTTAAATTACTTCAATAATTTTACAACACAAATGATTGAATAATTTTATTCAATTTGTGATTTAAATTTATTTTGAAAATATTATATTCTGTTTTATACTTGGATTTAAAAAAATCCAATTAAGTGGAAGCCCTCATTTTATTGATGCCCGGGGCCCCTTGCTCTTCCTAAATTTGGCCTTGCTGTTACTGTTGCCAGTGGTGAAAGAAGTTTTTCTAAATTAAAACTTATTAAAACATATATCTGCGTTCAACACTGAGGGACAGGGGCGTATTTATATTGGAGGGGGGGGGGGCTGTGATATTTTCTTATTTTCTTCAACTGAAATTCCCCAATTCAGCCTATTAAACCCAACCCAAAAGTATAATTACGGTATACCTTGCTATACCGCCACAATATTGTAGATTTTCAAAACATTACTGATTAACCTTTAACCTTAATTTAGTTACTATCTAATTTTTTGTCATCTAATACATATCTCTCTTTCTTGTTATCAAATTTTTTTTTTTTTTCTTCTTTTATTTTATTTTTTTTTTCTTCTTCTTCTTTTTTTTTTTTTTTTTTCTTTCTTTAATGTTTCTATTTATTTTAAGTCTATCTCTTTATAATGCTACCTGCTCTAGATGTATTGTATTAACTGTTGAGCTATTATAGTTTATTACTAAAAGCTAATAAAAAAAAAAAAAACCTTTAACCTTTAAGGTCTGCGCACACTGCCGCGGTGGCGGTTAGGTTATGCTCATGTAGTTACTGTCGTAGCGTGTCTAGGGGAGGGGTGTTCAACCCCTCCAGAAATTTTATATATATGCCAAAATTATTAAATAAATATATTATAAAAATTTCTACTTAAATTATTCTAATTTAATGAATATTTAATTAATCAACTTTAATTAAGTATATTTATTTATTGCATTAGTGTACATGAAAATCTTTGCAAATTATGCAGTGTGCGTGTGCCCGTGTGCGTGGACAGTGATAGTCACCGCTACCGCCGCAGTGTGCGCGGGCTAGCGATATCCGTTACCGCCACCGCCACGGCCACCACCACCGCGGCAGTGCCCGTGGACCTTAACAAAACAAACGAATTTCAAGCAAACACTAAGATAAGAAAAGATCCTCAATACAAGTACATTTCGCGCGTGTCTTCAAAACGCTACAGGTGAATATTTTTTCTCGTTAGGGCCTCATATTTATTGACACTTCCAGTATCTTGTGTAGGCATGTCCGCTTACAGCACTTATTATTGTCTACAGGTTTTCGGTTTCACGGATTGACGGTCTCATTATCGTTGATGTGGTGGTCTCTTGTCAGCTCCTATCGATTAATCCGTCAGTTCACCGTCGTGTATCACGACGATTTTTTTTCGACCCAGACGTTCTGTGAATCGACTTAAAAATGGCAGCCAAGAATAATTTGAACGGTTCTCCGACGTCACCATCAACGTCACGGAAAAACATGGCACTTGAGCGGGAGAAATATCTGCAAGAATATAGCTTCCCATTTTGTGAGCCCTCAACCAAATACGAAAAACTGGCCAAGATCGGTCAAGGCACATTCGGGTACATACTTACACATACTTAATCACCTACGTGTGTCACTTTACATATTTGTCAAAGTAACAATTTAAAACCATTTATGTTTTCATAAACTTTTCAGTTATTTATAGACAAGCACTTTGAAGGAAATGGATATGTCATCTACATATTAATTGCCTTTTTAAAATTGTGATTTTAGATTATTTTTCATATCTTTATCTTTTTGTACATTTCTGTAAACCAATTTTTATCTAAGCTATCTCCTTAACCACTCTTTAATTTATAAGTTATCATCGATGCTTTAAAAGACTAAAATCTATTTATTTTGATTTTCAGTGAGGTGTTTAAAGCTCGTGTTAAAAATAATCCTACGGAAGTAGTCGCTATGAAAAAAATTCTCATGGAAAATGAAAAAGAAGGAGTTAGTAAATATAATAATTTAATTAATATTTAATTCATATTTAATCAATATGTAATTTAATTAATATTTAATTATTCATGGCCATAATTACACTTGAATTTTTTTTTGTTTTGTAGTTATTTATTAGTTCTTTATTAGTATTTGTATTATTTATCTTAAGTATTGAATTTATCCAATACAACATTATAACAAATCATATTTTAGGAATAACTTTTCCTATATTTTAATTGAAAATTAATTGATCACTGTATATTTTAGGATTTATTATATTTATTATCTAGGTATACCAAAAAAAACTTTGAAATAATCATCTATTAGAAAAAAACTTTTTCACCCTCTATTTTCCAGCAATCTCTATTTAATTATCGTGGTCATCAATTTCCTTTAACTAATACTATGATTACTTTTCATTCTCTCATTTTACACCTATAATTTTGTTCTTGAAAGTATTCTATCTATCTTCTGTTGATATTTCCTATTTAATTGTTGGCACTATTCCATACTTTTTATTTTGATTCTTAGTATACATACTAGCCTATTGTACGTATCAAATTATTTATTATTATTAATATATATATATATATATTTTTTTTTTTTACTATACATTCAAATAAGACAAAACACATAAACTAGAATATTATGAATAATAAAAAATATCTACCTCCTTTAAGCACATGCTTGTAATGGTGGTAGAGAGTTAATAAAATTTGCTGATAAAATAAAATATGCAGTACAGATAGTAATTTATATCATCATATAAAATATTTACTTATATATAATAACAGAAATAATAAAATAATAATTTGTTATACAAGTATTATGAATAGCCTTTCCTAAATGTTTTTTTTTATGCCTGTGGTTATACGATTCCCAGCTGTATGGAATATTTCTTTTTTTAAGTTTATAGGTATCGAGTTGTAGTATTTTGGGTCTTGATAGTCTATGCATTTTTGATCATATGATTTTTTTGTATCCTCTCTTCAGATATCAAACGCTTTAATTTCTCTTTTAGTCTTTTTATTTTGCATTACCATATAGGATTCAAAATTTGAAATAAAATATAGAATAGTTATTTTTTATTAAAATACTCAAATGGTAAAACATCCAATAACTTAAAGTTCTCTTTAGTTGAACCAATCAAAGTGTTTTTTTTTTAGGAAGATCCTAATAATTATTTTTGTAACAGTTGTAATGGTCTTATTGCATTTTGTTTTAGTCTACTCCAAACCAATAAACCATATTGATAGATTGCCTGAAATAATGATAAATAAATTACGCCCATAATTTTCGTTGGTAGAAAAAAGTGATGATTGAAATCGTATTTATGAAAGTTTGGATAAATCATAAACATCCAGTATCATACATGCTTTTGAGTTTTCATTTTTTTAAATAAAAATGTTTGAATCCTTAAACCATACAAACCTGTATTCATTTCCTTTAGCGAATATTCTTGTTTTATAAAATAAGTCCCTATTGTATGACGACATATCATTGTTTATGTTTATGTTTCCATTTTCCCCAATTATCATTTGGCATATTTGTATTATGCTTTTGCTCTTTGCAGCATCCATTATATTTTGTTTATTTTCTAACGAGTGAAACATTGCAATTATTTTTCTTGGTCTATTATTTAATTTTATGCTTGTCCAAAAAGCATTAACTACCGTTAAGTTAACATCTAATTTGCATCCAATCAGTTCAACAATTTTCATAATTTTTTATGAATTTAAATTGTATTCTTAATTGACTTTTGTTCTGAAAAATTAATTTTTTATTTCATTTTTCAACGTCATCAGACGGTTAATTATCATACTATATTCTTTTGATTTTAACTTTCTTCTTTTAATTCATTAATTGAATTTTAAATCTCATTTGACTGTTTACCAAAAACGTTAAACTGATTCCTCATACATTTAACAGATAACGTTTCATTTGATCCAACAAAAGAAACATAATATTGTGTGCTATTTGTCGGCTATTTGTATTACTAACCGTTGTCATTGGTGTTTTACATTTTATGCAGCTCCACTTTTCTTTAGGTCGTTTATTCATTTTACCAAAATTTGTTTCTCTCATGGTGGCACATGAAAAATGCAGATATTCTTTACATTTTATACATCGTAACTCATCACCTTCGGAAATGTCTTCATAGTAAATTAAGCACAGTTTATAAAAATCAACACATATTAGTAAATATTAGATTAGAGAGCAACTTAAGTAACAATTATCGACACGACCTTTTATATTGAACATAAAACGATAACTAAAAATAATTATAGATTTACTGAAATAAGTATAAAAAAAAATAGTACCTAATGACGGGAATGCATTTTTATATATTTGTTTGTAATTCTTAATTTTTGTCCCCATTTTATCATGTGTATTAAATAATTTTACATATCATAATTATAATTTGTAATATAATGATAAGTATGAATTATTGGGTACCTATTCGATATTTTCTCTTTAAGTTTTGATTCAATACCAACGGAAATATATAGCACAATACAATGTTTTATCAATTCTAATTCTCTTCCCCTCACACAATATAATATACTTTTATCAATACAATTTAATTCATTAATCTAAATTAAAGTATAACAGTTATTAACTTGTACGTTCGACGTAGAAATCTTCTTTTTTGATATATTATTTATTAATATAAATATAATTGATTTACAAGAACTCACTTTTTTGTTAATACAGACATTTAAAATTTACATTCACATACATACACACACACACACACACACACACACACACACACACACACACACACACACACACACATACACACATACAGATATATATATACACATATATATATATATATATATATATATATATAAATATATATATATATATATATATATATATATATTTATCTGTTATGAAATTACACCCCAAAACTCAAAAGGTAAGTGTACATACTTTTTGTCACAATATATATGGTATAACAATTATAAAATGAGGCTTATACATTACATAATACATACATAGAAAACTATTCATTACATATAATTAAATACAATTATTATAAATTATTTATTTTAATTTATCAACAGAATAAAAAAAGAAATCAAAATTTTTAATTAAGTTATCCGAACGTAAGAGGCAACAAATTGGACTATTATCGTAATAATTATTAAAAGAGAGTTTAGGTATCACAAATGGTGGTTCAATCTTGCATTAAAAGTTGGTACTTTAAAGTTTATTTTGGATAAAATTTCGGGACTGTCAATAGACCCATTTAATACATTATGTAAAAAACATAAATCAAAAACTAGACGTCTTTTCATTTGATTTCAATGATTTAAGACCTCAACATGTTGCAACTTCATCACAATTATTAGTTTGCATATTAGTTTTAAATGCACAAAAACTTAAAAATCTTCTCTGAATTTTTTCAATTTTGTCAATTAGATCTTGTTGATTTGGGTTCCAAATAACAGTACAATATTCAAGAGAAGATCTTACAATGGAACAGTACAATATTTTTAAACAATGTTATGTTATGTTAGCCATGTTAAGTAAGTAATGTCTTCAAGAAAATTGTCTATGAGTGACTGTGGAATTTTTTTTAAAACTATATCTTTAAATTTTGTTCAGGGTCTTTGATTTTTTTGTAATTTGAAAATTTGGGATTTCTTCTATTAATTTCTTGTTTAATATTTAGTTAAATTTGTAAAAAATATTTTTATTTTATCTTCTTCGTGGTTGATTTTTAATGATTTGATTTTAGCAAATGATGTATGATATTTATTTTTTTTTTATTCAGTAATATATGCGTTAAAAATCTTCTTGAGAGTTTCTATTCTTGTGTATTTTTTTAGTTCAGTAGTTATATTAATTAGGTCATTGTGGTCTGATGTTAGTACGTTTTGTATTTATTTATTTGTTGAGTCATCATGTCTTTATTTGTGTACAAATGTTTTAATTGTTTTTAGGTAGCTATGTTACCGCAGATGTGATAAAAGTTGCCAAAAAATTGTAACCTCCTTTTTGAAATTTTTATTATTTTTAAAAATTTCCCGAAAAGCCTCAGACATATCTACTTCATTTTCATTAATGTTTTTGTTAATTTTATTATTTTAATATAATTGATGGTTGGTTTAAAATCTCGCAATAATTATTTATTTATTATTATTTTTTTTTATAGTATTTTTCTACATCTAAATGATTTTCTAACTGATATTCTAGATTATTAGTGTGGGTTATTTGTATGTACGTTAGTGGAATACTCTTCTCGTATATGACTGCTTCTTGCATTTCATCGAAAAATGCTCTTGAAAATTTGATTATAGGTATTTCTTCCTCTGTAGTTCCTTGACATGCTATTGTGTTTAGTATTAATATGAAATGTGAAAGAATCATGTTGATGTTGTCGATAAAAAAATAATATCTCGGGGTTGTAAGAGAAACGAGCCTTAGTTGGGCGC
This sequence comes from Therioaphis trifolii, assembly GCA_027580255.1. Taxonomy (NCBI): domain Eukaryota; kingdom Metazoa; phylum Arthropoda; class Insecta; order Hemiptera; family Aphididae; genus Therioaphis; species Therioaphis trifolii. The sequence goes on from CM050404.1 coordinate 39,780,193, forward strand.
CACTTTGTCATATACGTCCCTTGTATGTTCGACGTAGAAATCTTATTTTTTGATTTATTAATATAAATAGAATTAATTTACAAGAACTCGCTTAAATATATAGTGTTTACCCATATATTTAAAATTTACGTTCACATACATACATACATATATATATTCAAAGTATCTAAATTCTATCCTCAACACTCACTCATATATACAGCACCACGTGAGTGGTTGAAACCTCTTTCACTTTCTTTTCTGTCCTTATATGTCATATACGTTTTTGTTGTCTCAGCTCATTTTGCTTCACTGGCCTACTATATCTATATTATAACTATTTCTTAAATATAAATGTTAAAATGTTTGCCTCAGCTTATTGCTTTCGATGACTTAGTTCTAATATCTATTGTTAGCTCCCATACATACTACATATGCATTGGTTGAATTTATTTATTTGATACCTAATTTTACAATCATAGTTTATTTATTGTTTTCATTGTTAATAAACTTTTTGAAAATGTTAATATAATTGCTTATCATTTTAATAATGTTTTCCTTAAGCATGTTTTAAACTACCATCAATATTTAAATGAATTTGTATTTTCATAAATAAATATAACTTAATTACTATTGAGCTAGTCCCTCCTTATATTATTATTTTTAATTGCTGATATATTTACATTTTAATTTATTATTCAATTTCAGTTTCCAATTACTGCTTTACGAGAAATTCGTATATTGCAACTGCTCAGACATGAAAATGTAGTACATTTGTTAGAAATCTGTCATTCGAAAGGTAATTATAATTTAAATATATTTTATAACATTAAATATTACTTATCTCCAAAATTAATTTGTGTATTGTCAATGTTATTTAGATAATAAGCTGAATCGGTCAATATTTTATCTAATATTTGAATTTTGTGAACATGATTTAGCTGGTTTACTATCGAATATTCAAATAAAATTCAGTTTGGGTGAAATAAAACAAATTATCAAACAGATGCTTGATGGTCTCTACTTCATACACAACAATAAAGTAAGTGAATGCGTCCGCCAAATAAGGGCCTATATCGGATTTCTCAACTTTTCAGGAGCGCTAAAGAACAAAGTTTCACTTAATATTATTAATTACAATGTCTTTTGGAATGACATAGGTCCTTATTCCACTGTCAAATTTGAAAATAATAACTTGTTTCACATGTAGGTGTATCATGTTTGTTTATTGAATAAGAAAAGAAATTATAGCAGATATTGTAATATGATATAAAATATTTTGGTTATAATATAATTAAATGATGAGGTATATTAAATTGAAGGCAGTGTTGTATAAAACTCTTAAGAGTAGTAGATCTTTCTTCTTTTCCTTGCTTATGGGCAACACGCTTGTGTATAAAATCGGTAGACTTTGATGTTCTGGAACGAACGATAACAAAAAACGACGCAGCGTCTATATGACATAGGACCTTTTACTACTGAAAAATTCTGTCATTTTTGTATATAAAGACGGTTTTCGTGGCCTCAAGTGGCTTCTTTTAGTACTAAAAACCATAGAAACGCAATCTACACAAGACATAGGACATTATTCCATGAAAAAATGTTTTTGACAAAATCCGACATAGGCCCTTATTCGGCGGACGCATTCAATTATACTCCCTAATAGATGGTCAAAATATTTAAATAAGCTACCAAATTCTTTATTAAATAATGATAATTATTTGAAAAAATAGCTAACATAATTAACGCTATAGTAATCATACCTATATATGTATTCTATAGCAATTTATTTTGATGTTTTATTATATACTTGATTGAACATGTACATTTCATTGATTTGGTTTTAGAATAAAATTTATTTCTAGAAATTGGTTAAAAATTCTAACTTTGTACTAGTTATGGGCAAAATTATTAATTCTGGTTTTGATTTTAGATACTACTATTGATATTAAATATGTCAATACTTGATTTGCTTTTGTGTGTATATTTTCTTTAATTTTGGTAATTTATGAGAAAATAATAGCATTACATTTTGTAACTTGTGGAAATCTATTGCAACCTTAAGTATTCCCATAGAGTAATATAGAGATGGCATTATGAACATGATTTGAGGCACCCAAGAAGGTGTACTTTCAGTGTGACCACAATATTCAATAAATATTATTTTTACCATCTTATAATTTACCATATTATAAATTTCTTGCTGAATAACCCATCTTTGCTTGTAGGTATGTTAAAAAAATCATTAAATTATTTAAATTCTATGTTAAAATACCATAAAATTAATGTATAGTTCATCCCTCTTCCTCTTGCAAAAATTGGTAAAAGAGCATAATAATAACTTCTGGAGTTATTGTCATCAATTTAGTAAAATAACATGATACAAATAATAATAACATGATACAAGTAATAAAAGTAATAATAATAATAACACAATATTAGCATTATTATGCTTAGAATATTAAAAAAATAATCAATACAATCTGTTAAAATTATTAAAACGACATGTTTCAAAAAATACAGGTTTAAAATTAAAAATTTATTGATCCCTAAATAAAGTCATTTAATTGTACCAAGTTCATAATGAATCAGTCTCATTTTGTTTTCTACATGAACAATGTGTTTTAATGTCAAAATATGAAATAATAATAGCCTTTATAAGTAAAATAATATGGTTTGAAAATGAGCCATTGTCAGAACTATGACTATAAATTGAATCAAATACATGGTTATTACAAAAATAACTTAATGTTTTCGTAACAATTATCATTTTATTTAATGGCTTTTTATCACATTGACAAATATTGTTGATAATTTAATTTATGAATTAAAATATAAATCTTTGATAAGAAATAATACGTGATCTAGTAGCTATTAGTTTTGTTAAGTGAGTACTCATCACGTCTATACCACGATTTAAGATATATTTAAGTATATCTTAAATCGTGGTCTATATCTTGCTTCACTTTCTGAGCGAATACAGTATATATTTTGCTCTCTCTATATTACTCTATGAGTATTGCTCACCTCTTATCTTAAATATCAGAGTAGTCTGTTTTAAAATATTTATATCAGAATTACAATTTACAATATTCTTACCACAGTAATATGATAAAAATCTTGACTCAAAGCAAACATTCCAGATACTTCATCGTGACATGAAAGCTGCAAATATATTGATTACAAAAAATGGAACCCTCAAATTGGCAGATTTTGGTTTAGCCCGTGCATTTAGTACTCAGACACATGGTCAGCCAAATAGGTAAAGTGATATGCTTAATATTATTTTTTATTATTATTAAATAAATAAATACATTTTTATAAATTTTTTATTTAAATATTTACAATGTTTTAATTGCTACACACCTTATAATTAATTTTCATTCAAATAAAAATTTTTTTTTAGGTTTACTAATCGTGTTGTGACATTGTGGTATCGACCCCCTGAATTGCTTCTTGGCGATCGTAATTATGGCCCACCTATTGACATATGGGGAGCTGGATGCATTATGGCTGAAATGTGGACTCGTAGTCCAATTATGCAAGGCAAGTCTGAACAACATCAATTATCATTGATATCCAAATTATGCGGCTCAATATCACCTGAAGTGTGGCCTAAAGTGGCATCTTTAGATCTATATGATAAATTGGAACTGGCCAAAAGACAAATACGAAAGGTTAGTGTTAAATTAATTAATATATTTTCTTAGTGTCAATCTGTTTATTTAATTTTACAGGTCAAAGAACGACTTATGCCTTATGTGCGTGATTCATTGGGTTGTGATCTGTTGGACAAATTACTAGTGTTGGACCCAGCTAAAAGATTAGATGCGAACTCGGCGTTGAACCATGACTTTTTTTGGACAGATCCTATGCCATGTGATCTATCTAAAATACTGTCTCAACTAACTCATAGCAATTTTGATTATTTGGCTCCTCGTCGACCTAATGACCAACAATCATCGGCTATGCGCTCGACATCTACTGCTCCTAACCAAGGTGCATCTACATCTACATATTATACATCTACTGCATCTAGCTTTCCCGACCGTATTTTCTAGCAAAAGTAAATGGAAGGTAATGCAATGATTTGAAATTAATTTACAGATATTTATTGAAACCACAGAATATTAAATTTTTTAACATTTTTAATTATTTTTAAACATTTACTTTGTATTCATTGACTTTGTATACATTATATGTTTAGGGCTTGGATTTATATGTAATTACATGTTTTTTGATGATAACAATTCATCATTTTAGAAGTGGAAAATTTATTTCTTAAATTTGCATGTTAAATAAGGTAACTATCATCATCCAAATTTTGACATGTATTCATTTTTTAGACAAACATTATTTTCCACAATAATTTAAAATTAAATTAACATGTTTTCATAACTAAAATGTTTTTGATGTTCAACTATAAACCTGTTTTACTTAAATGTTGTATTTAAAATAATAATATAAATTAAATCAAATCCATGGTAAAAATATATCCAAGCTTTAAATATATATTTTCATTCATGTCCAATTTTTTTTTCAATTATTATGGCTTGTACTGACATTTAATATTTATCAATAAACATATTCTTTAAAAGCATTTTATTTATATTTGTATCTTGATCTTTTGGATGTCATGTAGTTTTTAAATTACATATTTTTTAAACTCAAGTGATTGGCATAAGCATCTGTAATGATAGAAACTTAAAAAATAAATAGGTTTTGATCAGTCTTTATTAAAATGTACATGTAATCTAGAAATGAAATTAGTGTGTAATAATGTAAATACTGCTATTAGGATTATAACTGGAATTTCCCTTTCAATTAAATTTTAACTTGGTGCACATTGTAAATCAAATAAAATATGTTTGACCAATTGATTTCTTCATTTTGTATAGGTACTCTTTGGACTATCTAAGGATTCTAAAGGTACGAAAATACTGATGTTTGTCTAATAACATGACTAGGACTGCGCGATAGTATCGATTAATCGTTTTTAGCTATCGATACTATCGATTAATCGATGTTTTTTACTAATCATAATCAACCGATGTATCGAGTACAATCGATACTATCGGTTGATCGATACTATCGATTAATCGTTACTATCGGTTGATCGATACTATCGATTAATCGTTACTATCGGTTGATCGATACTATTGGTTTATTGTACGATTAATCGTGGTTTATTGGTTGAAAAAACGAACAAAATTGTTTCTATTTATAACACTAGTTATCATCATTCATTTCAAACCATAACAATCACAAATACTAACTTCTTTTCATTGATGTTATTTACTCGCATTGTATACACTACACTACTACAATACTTAATAGTTGATTTTAATATTATGCTTGAATTTAATATATTGAAATAATCACTCTTACTTAACTTCAGAGTTACAGACAAAAATAGAAAAAAACTAAAAATCGTAATATGTTCATACTAATATAAGTACAGAAAATAATTTAAATCGCCAACTAATAACCAGTAGAAGTATAAATGTATAACTTCTTATAATTGTATTCTGTATTCTATATAATTTCTTGGCCCAGGAAGTTTTGCCTTAATTTTAATTGTGTTTTAATTTTATTCCGAACCGATAACCTCCTCTATCGGATTATCGGTAATATCGGCCATTCGATACTATCGATACTATCGGTAAATCGATTCTATCGGCGTAACGATACATCGGTTAATCGATACTATCGGCGTAACGATACATCGGTTATTCGATACAATCCGTAAATAAAAAACAATCGATTAATCGATACAATCGTTAATTTTGACACAATTGACTATCGACCACTAGAAGAAACTATCTCACAGCCCTAAACATGACCATAAATAAAACTTGGTGTTTTGAAAGATTTTATTTCTTTTACATTAATTACATGTCCACGTTTGAACAAATTTAAATATTTGTTTTTATTGTATAGGACATCTGAGTAAATACTTTGAAAACCAGTTTCCAAAATTATATCACTCATCTTATATGTACTTATTTACTTTTTTTTTATATACTTATTTTTTAATAACTATTATTACTGAATTTACTTAAATGTAAACTTTAAAAGTATGGCAATCAATATGCAGTAACTTCAACACCATTTATCTAGTATTAACACTCATTATCTGGTCAGTTTGTTTAATATTATGATACAAAGTAAAAAGAAACAATATTATTACTTAAGTTAATAATTATAAATAGCTACAACTACATGATCATAATAATAATGTTGTCATGTCGATAACGCATACATTAACCACCAGAGCGCGTAGCTTTCCATCACATGCTGGGTGTCAATAGATTGCTCACTGGCCGCAATTATGCCGCCGCCACGAGTCTATTTTTACTTTTTCCAAATTGTTTAGACGCTGGCCAGCATATCTTATCTTTATTAACGGGATCCCACGGCGCGTGACGCAGCTCGTGATATTCGTCTGTACCGCGCCGTGGGATCCCGGCTTTAAAGTTACAATCTACATGTTCAATATTTTTTTATTGCCGGCAAACAAATAAAGTGGTGTTTACGGATGTTAAAAATTTTAATAAACGGATGATGATTTGATAATAAAAATGTATTCGACTAAACTTTAATTAGAATACAATTTTCTTTAGGTAATTATTTGAATACACATTTATTCGAATAATGCCCTACTCTGCCTGTATCTTACCCGAGTCTTGTATCTTACTCTTTTTTTTTATCAGGCACTATCATCGACTCACCTAAAACAATTAAAGTATTAACACCATAACAAAAGTACAGCAGAAATGAAAAAACATCAACTCCAAATTTTTCAATATTTGACGAAAGCATTAAAACACCACCAACAATATCCCCAGCTACTAAAACTTTTGTATCACAATTAATTGAATTACCTAGTCCACAAAATAAATCAAATAAAGCTAATATGGTTGATATAAATGAAACAATAAAAATGATCAAGAAAAATAATATAATTTTACAACATAAAATAACAAATCTCAGAAGGTTACTCAAAAAAGACGTACTATCATTGCTTTATTGAAAAAAATGAACAGACGAGCTAATGAAAAAAAAAATCAATGTATCTAGTGTTAGATTATTTATTCTTCTCATATATATTTACTAATTATTATTTTAGTAATACGATTTATAATTCTCATTCAATAGTGGAAATACGAGTGTTACATGCTACGAACAAATATTTTTTTAAATTTTCTAATATAAATGATCGGCGAATGGATGTGATTGCCGCATATTGAAATAAAAGAATTTGTCCTGGAGTTAAATGACAATTAAAATTGATCTAGTCCGATTCGCCATTGAATATTTTATTTATTTATTGATTGCCGAGTTTCAAATCCTTTATTGTTTTGTAAAACCTAGAATATTTTGTTTTTTTAACTTAATCTGCGACTCTACCGTTTAATTCGAGAAGTCTATCCCAAGCATTTACTAAAATCTATAGATTTTCATGAAGTGTTAAATGCTGGTTTTGTAGTTTATTTATTACTTGGGATAAAAACAAAAATTACTTTTAACATAAGCTAAATAAAAAATGAATATTCTACAACAAACTATCGTAATTTGGCACTTTCATTTTTGACTTTCGGCATTTTTAAAATCACAATCACAATAATTTTACTAAAATCACACAGAAAAACAGTCTAATATATGATGATGCATGGACATCTGAACGGTTTGTACTACGTACTGAAAAAATAAGGATTGTGTGGAATACACAAATACCCGAAAAATGATATCTTTTATTGGATTTTATATTGGTACCTACATATTTTTATTAACTGTGTTCATCTTTCTTCGTGAAACTATTCAATCTTATTAGCATATTGATCCATTGAATTTTATTTGTAAAAATAAAATGTGTATTTGACAAAAAAACCAATTTTTATACATTGATCAGCTAAAGTATTATGGGCTCAAATTTAATAAGTACGATCATACTAAATATTCAAAAATATGCATAAATCTCAATAAAAAAACATGCAAAATAAAAATAGTACCATTTTCATCAGAATAATATGAATTGTGGACATTATTCACTAAAATTGGACTTAGCAAAATAAACATACTGTTTTCACAAATCCTAACCCCGCTCATCACATTCTTCACTATACTTTTTTGAAATATACAAATCTCATGTCATGAAAGTACCAAAGTTATTATCATTGCACACAGTTTTGTTAAATAACAGGTACATATTATCTTAAATTTGGATGAAAAGTTACATTATAACGTGTGAACAGTTCAGTATAATATTTGTACATTAATGTAAACAAATATTTGTGCCCTCTACATTTGAAGACCTTAGTAAATGGTTTTAATTCAATGAGTTATGATTTTGAGTTGAAAAACGAGTGTTCAATACTTTGGAAAAGCTTGCAAGTATTTTTATAATCAAATTTGATCGTAAATTTTACACAATTTATTATTCAGATTTTTTCATTATCATATATCTACTCCGTTTAAAGCATATAATTATGTATCCTATTACATTTTAATATCTAAATCAAATACGATGGCATCTATATGATAGGAAGAAAGGTGTGTTCTCTGTTTTTGATGAGCATAGTATCATGCATTCAAATGAAAATGTCAAACCATAGCGTGTAGTATAGAGGAACTCTGTCAAAAGATAATGTCATAGAAATATTTACACAGAGATGTGAAAATAAATCACAAGATATAGCTTGATTCGATTGAAATTCGTTTCATAAGAATATGTTTTATTTGATGAAGATATTTATAATAATTAAAAAACAAAACTTGCTAGAAATTAAAGTATCATTCATTTCAGATAAAATTGGTAAAAAAAAAAAAAACAAATAAAATAAAATAAATATGATAATTAACAGTCAACTAAGATATACGTAAAAACCAACTAGGTTTGGTAACTAGGTTATAGTAGGTATAATATCTGTATATAAAAACGAATCGGTAAGAGAATCACGAAAACTTGACAAAAACAATCACAAACGTAGGTTAAGGTACCTACCTACTTGCTATTTCACAACTGCGGCTCCGCCCTCGTGGAGCTTTGTCAGACATTCCTCAAACATTGTAATGGGACACGTCTCTACTATATGTTTTATTGTCTGCATTTCTCCACATTCGCAAAGTCGAGAATCTACTATGCCCTCGGCTATGCTCCGCCCTCGTGGAGCTTTGTCAGACATTCCTCAAACATTGTAATGGGACACGTCTCTACTATATGTTTTATTGTCTGCATTTCTCCACATTCGCAAAGTCGAGAATCTACTATGCCCCACTTATGAAGAACATTAATTGCATCTTCCTTGCGCCGATTTAATTCGGTTGAGTGTCGTCCAATTTGCCTTAGAGCTATCCCAACCAGGTACTTTTACAAATGGCTCCTTGATCAGATCCCTATTACGGGCTTCTGACTGTTCCCAGCGTCTCATCCACAGGTACTTTACAAGGTTCTGGACGCCTTATGGGCGCTCTAGACTTAAGACGTAGGGGTGGGTGCTCAAGGATGTCAATTTGTATTGGCAAAGATGGCTGGCTTTTTAGCTTATGTAGTATCTTTGTAGTGTGCGATAGTCTCCTTAAATCTGAGGAGCTATGTTCGAAAGGGTGGGTAACCATATTGTTTGGGTGGACCTAACGGTACCCGATATAATGCGCATAGTGTGGTTTAGCTGCACGTTAACTTAAACACAGTGAGCGCTTCTTTCCCACTCGGGTGCACAGTATTCGGCTACGCTTTAAACCAGCGCTAGTGCTGTGGTCCGGAGTACATTGTTATGACAACCCCAGGTGGGGCTAGCTAACTTAGCCATAATGTTGTTACGTGCTTTTAGTTTTTTTTCACTCCCTCCAGATGTTGGTTGTATGTTAGGTTCCTATCGAATTACAGCTCTAGGTATTTGGGGAATTCTGAGACGATATTTTCCCCATTGATTCGTATGTTTAATTCTCTGTTCACTTCTCGGTTGTTTAGATGCAAAACTTTTGTAACGGACTTGCTTGGATTTAGTTTTAGGTGCCACTTGCGGAAGTACTTTTGAATGTTTATTAAGTCGTCATTTAGCATTCCCTCAAGTTCTGTGAATGTCCTCGCTTGGGCAACAAGTGCCACATCATTTATATTTGATCATCAAATTTTGATGTTTCATTAAGTATATTAGCCATATCGCCAACTGCAATGTTGCCAACATTTCTTGTTGGTTGTGCAGCACCAAGCTTTCTCAAGAGTGATGAGCTTTTCCTATTGAGTGTGTGTATTCCATTTCTTCTATTGTAGTTATCCGTCTTTTCATTCTCTCTTCATCCAAAAGAGCTACCAGTCGGTTGGCAGTTTCCGGTTTGATCATATTTATGTAGTAGAGAGTCTCACTCTTTACCCCAACTTGGAATGTAGTTCTGTCTGTGTCCTCTTGGTATAGCCAGTGAGGTGGTTTTTTTGATAAGCTTAACAAAACTACAGTAGTTTTCTGGGATAGGGTGGATGCGATTTGTGTTCTCCTCCACATATTTAGTGAAATTTGGCCATATAGCCTTTCGTAGATTCCATTGGGGTATTTCAGGGAACTTTTAGAATTCGAAAATATAAACGATTTTTTTTGTCACGTCAGCGTTATCATGGGAGACGATAAACGAAAACGGAAGAAAAAAGCAAAAAAAAAGAAAAGCACACAGTATCCAGTATCGAAACCGAAGCCCAACGGACATCATTGATTATCATTATTAACTGTTGAAGGCAACGCACACACAATTGGCATATATCTAGGAAACCTGATAATATACAACGTATATAAGCCTTCTTCAGAAAGATAGTCTAAGAACGTCTAATCCCAGTTCAATAAGCCGTACCTTCAATTTACATAGGTGATTTCAATTCACATAGTACTGAATGGGGCTACTATAGAAATAATGTGTATATATTTTTTCAACTATCAACATTTGATTTTATCAAACTCTTCAAAATTTTAGAGAGAAAACCCCCTTAATATATATAAACAAATTTGATGACGCCGTATACGGTTCTTTTGTGGTAATAAGTCTAAAAAGCTGGTAAGTGAGATGATGTTGGTACAAGTTCGTCCTTCGTCCCTTCGGTCCTCGGACAAGATATTGGTGATGAATGTATTAAGTTTTAAAGAAATGACGACTCATTTCTTTAGTATAAAACGATTCTGAGCAAAGTTTCAGTGTAATATAATATATTATTATTTAAATACTGTTTACGTATTTTACGGTTATTTGTATAATTTTTGGTGAGTTTTTTTGTAATTAAACCCTCATAAAATATTCAATTAGATATAACTCATTTAAACTTCAATTGTTATAACAATTATAACTCATTAGAAATAAACTTAAAAGAAATCAGACAATATCGTAAAAAATCGTATAATAATTTATTAAAGTGTGTATAAAAAAAAATCCTGACTAACGATTTTTGAACTTTTGTTAGGATAATTAGGTAGGTTTATGAGTAAGGTCATATTAAATTTTCAGAACTGTTAGTCAAATATTTAAAATTATATTACATAAAAACTTTCAAACAATTTGGGTAAATTAAAAGTTCTATATTTAAGTCAAAAGTGCTATAATTGTTCTGAAAATGTTGTCCAATATAAAAAACTATGTATTTGATATTGGATAAAATTTTCAAGTTTCTAGCTTCAATACTTTTCGATTTATGACTAAATACCTAAAATCTGAACAGTGAAAATCTCGTTTACGGCGGAGTTTTACCGATTTTACCGTTTTTACTCAGTTGTTCGATCGTTATTCTTGATTACTGGAAAAACTATGGTGGTTTTGGAAAAATAACCTCTTTAAAGTACCATCTCAGTTCAATTTCGAATCTAAAAAGTTGCTGGACGAAACTTTTGGACAAGGATTTCAATACGAAAAAGTGTTCACAGAAAAAAAAAATAAATAAAAGAAAAAAAAATAAACACCATTGTAAAACCATAAGATCCTTCGCTTCACTCAGAATCTAAAAAAGTCATTGATTTGCATTTTTACTGTTATTATAACAGTACAGTTTTTATCATTTTGTATTAGCTTTTATTACTACGTGATGAATAATTAAATTTTAGATTCTGAGTGAAGCGAAGGATCTTATGGTTTTACAATGATGTTTATTTTTATTTATTTTTTTTTTTTTTCTGTAAACACTTTTTCGTATAGAAATCCTTGGCTCAATAAAAATTAACAGAAATAAATATAAATTTGATTTTAACTAAGTAACATTAAGAAAATTTAATATGTTAATTAATTGCTTAAGTAATAAAAGTGAAGTTTTAAGTTGCTTAAAAAAAAAAAAATTAATCCCCAAAAAGTAGTACAAGATTCGAATAAATCAAACAGTAAATTATTTCTTTAGAATAAATAATGTTAAAATATTGATAAGTGGTAAAATGATAATGTTAAGATAATTTTTTTTATTGCATAAAATTGGCTTTTCTCAACTATCTCACACATAGTTCGGGATTATTGGAGATTAAACGGAAAAATGGTCGGATGTAAAAATTTAATTAATATTTCATGGAAATTTAATTTTTAATTTACAAAATTCTCAAACTATAATTTTGAATAATACTCAAGACCTAATTTAACGATATATCAACGCATTATAGATAATATTTTAATTTATACAAAATAGTTACATACAATTAGAATACATAATAGTTTTGTGAATATTTTAACTATTGTTATATTATATACTTCAAAGATGAATATGCAACTTATGTATGAGTCATTTAATATGAAATTATAATATTGAAAAAAAAACACCATCTATATTTAAAAAAATCTACTTACTGTCTCCTGGTGGTCCTGGTGAATGAACATTTTTAATTTTATAAATAAATATTAATGAATATATGTAAATAATATTGATCATATTGAGATTTTTGTTTCAAATGCGAATGAATATTAACTTTTTCTGAATTTAAATCAATGTTTCATTACAATTAATACAATTGCAAATTAACATTCAATAAAACAAATTTTAATAACCATGAATTAATATGCCCGATGTAATAAACCGACCTATTTTACATTTGCATATTTGACCTATCCATACACGTCCTTGGGTCTTCACCCGGATCTATCGAAAGAACTCCTTTTACTAAATATATACTTCAATATCCAACACGTGTATGCATTAATTATTAATAACTATTTTAATTATAAACCACTAACATTTACTTTTAGTTTTTTTCGATTTATTGATTAACATTTACTTTTTAATTTTTAAGATTTATTGCTTTGTTTTTAACATTTTCGGGTAACGACTATTCCACAAGGTTGCACAGTCGTTACTCACACCTATCATAAGACCTATACCAATCTTTTTTGTATAAATACGAGGCGTAGTGCTTGTGATAGATTAGATTAGGTTAACTAACAAGTCCGACCCTACTAGGAGATATAATCTGGTCGTAGCGCCGCGCCGCTACATCGTCGCCAGCTCTTATATCAAATCTCGAGTAGTACCTATTAATCTCAGGCAATTAACTATACCAATTGTCTTCAAATTTGTGTTAATTTCAATAAACAAATATTCTTTTAACTTTATTAAAAACAGTGTTATTCTTTTAATTTGACTAACACAATCTCCTGGTCCCGAATATACGTTCGTGACCCTCTGCAAGTTTCGTCAACGGTGTATTGTTCCGACTATTGGCACACCAAGATAGTCGGGCACTACATAATTTGGTGTCAGGTGTGGGGTTTTGTCTAGGTGAAATATATTTTGGATAACATTTCTTTACGAAGTTAACCCAAAATAAATAACCTACAAACCTATTACTGACGAACACCGGAGCACATCACGTTTCGCCAAACGGACCAGAAATTTCCAGATTGCAGTCAAGCCCAGCAGAGGTAGACGCAGTCATTTTCAAACCACCAGGATCTTCTTTTTTTCCAAAAACTCAGACAACATGAATACTTTGTAAGTTATTTTAATAATATTTTCTGTCAGTCTGAAAGCCTGGGAGGGTCCAATCAATTCTTTTTTTGAAACAAATAATTTTTTTTTTTTTGATAAATCCTAGTAAGTGAATACTAGATGAAATACATTAATTTTTGATAAATCCTAGTAAGTGAATACTAGATGAAATAATAAGTTTTGATAAATCCTAGTAAGTGAATACTAGATGAAATAATTTTTTTTGATAAATCCTAGTAAGTGAATACTAGATGAAATAAATTAATTTTTGATAAATCCTAGTAAGTGAATACTAGATGAAATAATAAGTTTTGATAAATCCTAGTAAGTGAATACTAGATGAAATAATTTTTTTTGATAAATCCTAGTAAGTGAATACTAGATGAAATAATTTTTTTGATAAATCCTAGTAAGTGAATACTAGATGAAATAAATTAATTTTTGATAAATCCTAGTAAGTGAATACTAGATGAAATAAATAATTCTGATGAGTTAATATAAATATTTTTTTGTTAATCCTAGTAAATGATTACTAGAAGTAGAGTAAATAAAAACGGTGATAAAGACGAAAATCAAGACTCGAATTTAGGAACATCAATAAGTACGAACAGTACAATTAACGATAGCGAATTAACTGATCAAAACGAATCAAACAGTAGCACGAATAGCGATTTAAATTTGAATAAAACATTTGTCGAATCACCCGATAAAATGGCAGCTACCTTAAGTTTTGGGGAAGCACTAAAATTAATACCAAGTTTTTCTGGGGGACATGAGGGACTCCTAGCAACTTTTGAAAACAAATGCGATGTTGTAATAAATCATATCGACGATGATATTAAACCAATAATTCTGACACCTATACTAGCACAATTAACCGACAAGGCACACGAAGCCGTAAGGTATCGAGAAATAACATCCTGGGAGGAACTTAGAACCCATTTACGTACCATTTTTGGTAAAACACATTCAGTTCAATTTTTACAAAAACAATTAAGTCAACTAAAACAATTTGATAGAGAAACGGTTCAAGATTTTGCAAATAGAGTAGAAAAAACTTATCACGAATTAACTAGCGCATTAACAACGGGGAAACCAGCCACAGAAGCTAAAATTATCGCCCAAACCATACAGTATACACTCACAAGCGTTGAGTATTTTTATTTCGGGTATACATTATAGCATACGCTTAATTTTAAAAACTAGTAAAGTTACTACATTTGGGGAAGCCGTCTTTTTGGCACTAGAAGAAGAAAAATCTAATGAAAAAAACGAGTATAAAAATAATAATTTCAAAAATCGTGGGTTTAATAGAAATAATAATAACAACGGTAACTATAACAATAATAACCATAATAAGAAAAATGTAAAATGTCATCGATGTAATAGACTTGGACATTACAGTAACGAATGTAGGACTAGCGAGCATAAATTAAATCAAACGTGCAATATAAATGACAACACAAATCGAAATACGGGAAATCAAATAAGATTCTGTAATTATTGCCAAAAGAGTAATCATGTAATAAGCGAATGTAGAAAACGCATGTATAACGAGAAAAATAAAAACGAACAAGGGAGAACACCCAATAATGGAAATAATAATAATCGCAATAATTATAATAATAATGATAATAATAATAGATCAGTAGCCGAGATCGAAAATCACGTACGCACAATAACATACATGGAAAGAGAACACATTAAATGTACATCAGACAACTTTGAACCTGCCACAATAAAATTATTCGTAGACACGGGAGCCGATATGTCTTTAATAAAAATCTCCGCGTTACGAAAACAGGTTATTGTAAATGAATCACAAAAACGCACCATTAGTGGTATAACAGCAAATCCGATTAACACCTACGGGACTGTAAATACACATATTAACATAGAAGGAAAGGAATTTTTAATTAAATTCGATGTTGTACCAGCAGATTTTCGTGTACCGGAATCAGGTATTATAGGCCGAGATTTTATCAAGGCTAACCGCATAGTCTTAGATTTCAGCCGGGACATGTTTATGATGCCAACGTGCAACGCCGAAAAAAACGAATCACTCGTAATTCCACCGCGTAGTAATTGCGTTCTGACTATCTTGACCGATGAATTAATCAATCACAAGGTCATAACAGTAAAAAACCAGGAATTAAACGAGAACGTAATAATCGCGAATTGTGTCAGCCCGGTCATAGATCATAAAATAATAAGCAACATTTTGAATATATCAGAAGAGCCATTTTTTATAGAAGATTTAAAAACCAGTAATTTAAAATGGGAGCCATATCATGAACAGGTTCTAACAATAAAAGATTTTCCGGATACTATAAATAATGATCGAATAAATAAACTTAAAGCGCTTATTAGCACCGAGCAATTAAATTCCGAAGAGAAGGAAAAACTAATTGATTTATGCACGGACTATTCAGACATTTTTTTTTTAGACGGGGACAAACTGTCGTCCACTAATATAGTAACACATTCAATTAACACACCGCGTTGTGTAAAACCAATTAATATACGCCCATATAGATTACCCTGGGCATATCAGGAGGAAATAGAAAAACAAATAACTGAAATGAAAGATAGCCAAATAATACGCAACTCGACCTCTCCATTTAATTTTCCATTAGTGGTAGTTAAAAAGAAAAATTTAGACGCAAACGGAAAACCCAAATTACGAGTATGCGTAGACTTTAGGAAATTAAACGAAATTACTGAAAATGAAGCATATGGATTACCGAACTTAGTAGAAATATTAGATTCACTAGGCTCATCAAAATACTTTTCAACGTTAGACTTAGCCAGTGGATATCATCAAATAAAAATCGATGAACAAGACACGCATAAAACCGCATTTTCTAGTAAATCTGGACATTACGAATTTTTAAGAATGCCTTTCGGACTTAGTTCTGCACCAGCCACGTTCACACGAGCGATGCGCGCAGTACTTATCGGACTAGAGGAATTTAGCACCGCATATCTTGACGATATCGTAGTACACGGGTCCAGTTTACGAGCGCATTTAGAACGCTTAGAACGCGTATTTATTCGACTAAGGTTACACAGATTAAAACTTCAACCTAATAAATGCTCTTTTCTCAGAAAAGAGGTACTTTATTTAGGACACGTTATAAGCGAACAAGGTATATTACCAGACCCAAGTAAACTCGACTGTATAAAAAATTATCCACGACCTAAAAATGCTAAAGATATTAAATCTTTCTTAGGACTTTTGAACTATTACAGGCGTTTTGTAGACAATTTTGCGAAAATAGCCAAACCTTTAACTTATTTACTAAAGAAAGACATTCCATTTAATTGGACGGATAAATGCGAAAACGCATATGAAGAATTAAAAAATAAACTTATAAGTCCACCCAGGGACGGATCTAGAAAATATTTTTGGGGGGGGCCCGATCAAAATATTTCAAATTATACCCTCAGTCCCTTACGAAATTCCATATTGCATTTCTGCGCACAAGTATCAGTTCATAGTAATTAAAAAGGTATAATATAAGCAGTTAACATACAAGATTATCAACATATTGAACTGGTCGTAAATTTTATATTCATATTTGTTTTTTTTTCATTTCAAAATTTCGGGGGGGGGGGCTGAACCCCCGTGCCCCCCCTCTGGATCCGTCCTTGAGTCCACCTTTATTAACTTATCCAGGTTGGGACAAGGGAGAATTTAATTTAATGACCGACGCAAGTCAATTTGCCATTGGCGCTATTTTATCCCAAGGAAAGGTGCCACTCGATAAACCTATAGCATATGCAAGTAGAACTTTAAACCAAGCCGAAACAAACTATAGCGTTATTCAAAAAGAACTCTTAGCCATAATTTGGGGAGTCAAACATTTTAGACCATATTTATACGGGAGACGTTTTACAATAATCACTGACCACCGTCCACTTACTTATTTATTCGGATTAAAGGACGCATCATCACAATTAATGCGATGGCGATTACAACTTTCCGAATATGATTATGAGATAATATATAGAGCGGGAGCCCAACATTCTAACGCCGATTGTTTATCGCGTATACGTTTAGTGCAAGGTCAAACCGTTTTAAAAGACATAAATTATAATTAATTTTTAGAACAGGAGAAGCACGTCGTAATTAATAATAATATAATCGAGAGTAAAAATAGTATAAAGACAACTATATTAGACGAAAACTTGTTTCTACCATTACCAAAAAACGGGTTGTTAACGCATGGGCCAACACGTGAAATCTTGACCCAGCGAAATATTACGATACCTAAATTCAAGGATGACGACAAATTTGTTACATACAAAGCAGCTGAACAGATGATTATACTTATAGAATTACAGACGAAAAACTTAACCAAACAGCAGGACTATACTATGAGAACAGAGGTCTAGTCAACATAGTAACTTCGAAATGGGATTTAACCACTTATATCGACCTTACTAAATATACCATCCAATGGGATTTTATAGATGCTTATTTAATTAAAACCGAGCAAGCATGTAGAAACGTCAGTCACAATATTGACGCTAATTGCAATCACTTATTATTTTTGGTAAACAGCATTGCCAGACAATGTAAACATAAACGAGATTTAATTTTCTCATCTATCGGATATGAACATCATGTAGCTAAGCGTAGTATATTAGGTACCATAAGCAAGGTTGCTCAAACTATTTACGGATTATGTGACTTAGATTGTATCAAGAAATTCGATTTTGGGGTTTCAAGAATGTTAACAGGGGGTACAACCAATACGAAATTTGTCCCTGAACATCTTAAAGTAGTCAGACTCAAAGCTGATTACGAAGGCCGTGAATACTATGACATTAAACTGGTACTCAGTGAAGTAAAAAACGCAACTCTAGATCAACAGATCATAAACTTTGTTCAAAAACATTTTAACTACATGAGCTTACTATTAACGAAACATATTTCAGAATTAGACGTACTATTCAATATAATTGAAAGTGCTAAAATTGGGAAAATACACCCATACTTAATGAGTTTAACAGAATTATCAGGGTTTTTCCAAGACATTAAAATATCTTTACCCGCAGGAACCGATTTACCTTACTCAATAAATGTAGCAACTATTTACGACTTAGTAAAACTCTCAGACTTGACAGTATATTATTCAAATAACAATATTGTATTTGTACTAACCATACCATTGATTTACCAGAACGATTTTATATTGTATCATCTATTACCTAAACCTGTATGTAATCAAACAAATTGTATGTATATTAAACCTAGCCATAGATATTTAGCAGTAAGTAGGACAAAAGAACATTATACTACATATAATGATTTTAATTATGCACAATGTAAGCATGCACGAGGTTTCCTTTTATGTTCTGAAATCCAATCTCTTCATCCACGGACACTAAGACCCACTTGCGAGGTACAACTATTACAAAATCCAAAAGACGTACCCGATACATGCAACGTCAAGGAAATCCAACTACACACAACCATTTTCCACAAACTAAACAGGCGAAACAAATGGTTATATGCAACAGATAACGAAGCCATTTTCGTGACATGTGAAAATGATAAGGAATCAACAACTCATTTATTAGAAGGAGTAGGAATACTCACTTTAAATGAAACTTGTCGAGGATACGCATCCAGAGACGTCTTAGTACCAGGAAAAGTAGACTACGACGTAGAATACTTAGATTTTATACCTAACTCAAAAATAAAAGATTCTATTAACATAACACAATCCATTGACATAATATTAAACGACGAAGATATCATAAACAACCACATGGATGATTTGGACAATATTGCGAAAACACGAGAAGAACTTTATCAACTACTTAACAATAAGAAAACTATTTCAAAATTAGAAGAAGACCAATCCCTTCATAGCTATGTGTTATATCTGATAACAGCTATTTTAATTTTTACATTTATAATAACCATTACCTTTTACCTTAATCAAATCTTAGAGGACAAAAGAGTACATTCTAACTATAACAATGAACTACAACAGCAAGAAATGCAAAATATTTGCCAAGCAGACGAAGCAATAACAATCAATGAGCCAACAGCACCACCAACAACAGAAGAAGACGTGAAACAAAATATATCGGTTTATCCAGCACTTAAAATTAGATTTTGAGAGTAAGATGGGATCTTCCTTCTTTCAGGGGAGGCATGTAATAAACCGACCTATTTTACATTTGCATATTTGACCTATCCATACACGTCCTTGGGTCTTCACCCGGATCTATCGAAAGAACTCCTTTTACTAAATATATACTTCAATATCCAACACGTGTATGCATTAATTATTAATAACTATTTTAATTATAAACCACTAACATTTACTTTTAGTTTTTTTCGATTTATTGATTAACATTTACTTTTTAATTTTTAAGATTTATTGCTTTGTTTTTAACATTTTCGGGTAACGACTATTCCACAAGGTTGCACAGTCGTTACTCACACCTATCATAAGACCTATACCAATCTTTTTTGTATAAATACGAGGCGTAGTGCTTGTGATAGATTAGATTAGGTTAACTAACAAGTCCGACCCTACTAGGAGATATAATCTGGTCGTAGCGCCGCGCCGCTACATCGTCGCCAGCTCTTATATCAAATCTCGAGTAGTACCTATTAATCTCAGGCAATTAACTATACCAATTGTCTTCAAATTTGTGTTAATTTCAATAAACAAATATTCTTTTAACTTTATTAAAAACAGTGTTATTCTTTTAATTTGACTAACACAATCTCCTGGTCCCGAATATACGTTCGTGACCCTCTGCAAGTTTCGTCAACGGTGTATTGTTCCGACTATTGGCACACCAAGATAGTCGGGCACTACACCGATATTATTTATTAGTATTTTAATTTTAGTTTAGCCCTAAAAACTCTCGTGTTAGGGGTTTAGTGCGATCTTTAGACAATTCAATGGTGATGGTTGCATTACATTTTAAAGAAATGAAAAATATTTTCTGTAGCTAAGCGATTCAGAGCAATGCTTTAGTGTAAAAATGTTGGTTAAATATACATTTAGTTTTACCGTTTTTTAGTCTATTTATCTGTAAGTTTAAATGTTTATCAAAACCGTTAAAAAATTTTTTTATTTGAATAAAGGTGAAATTATTCTTACCAACATATTTTAAAATAATGTTCTATCTGTCTTTAAAGTTCCAAATTACATATGGAATAAAAATGTTTTAAAAACATTACAATTTTGCGATTTCCGTATAAATAGTCGATTTGGATGAAATCGTATAAGAATTAACGATTTTTCAAATATTTTCGGTACTTACCGCAAGATATATAGTTATGATTAAGGACATTACATTTTCAAGTCTTAATACAATTAATCAGGAATGTAATAAAAGTTAAAAAAGTCCATGCATTTTCAATGTTATATTTTTAACCAGGAAATGACAATGTTTTCTTGAACCTTTTATCAAGTATGCAATATGTTGATGATTAATAGTGAAAATTTAATTAGTCCAGCATCATTATGTTTAAAGAAAATACTAAATATCTAATATCGATTTAGTTGGAGTCACGTTAATTGCAAAATGTACAGTCATTACTCGGGTTTTAGACCGTTTTTCTTCTCACTTTGAAATAGTATCAAGTAAAGAGATAAATAAAGATAACTCAAAGTACCATCTACATAAAATTTCTAAAATATTGAATTGCTTTGTGACTCTTTTGGACATATTTAACTGTACCAAATTTGTCACCTGAAAAATATGAGAAATAAACATCATTAGAAAATCGATTGATCCTTTGTTTTTTATTATGATTAAAAAATTGATTAAATTATTTAAAAAAAACTAAGAAAATTTACAGAATGAAAAAATGATGTTATAGTATCTTATGTTTCATTGCATGTTAATGTGATATATAAACGATATTTTTTAATGTTATAAATTAAAACATGCAATCATTATTATTATCAATACTGTTATCTGCATAAATAAGTAAATATCTAGGTAAAAATATTGATCAAATAGTAGAATAGTAGTTTACAACTTATTTCAAAATTATGTCAGTATTTTTAATCTTAGTCTTTATTTAAAATAAAAAACTACTTACTATCTTTTGGTGATCCTTGTGAATGAACATAAGTTATGTCATTAATAAATATTAACGAATATTATATGTAAATGAGACTGATCATTTTAATGATTTTTATTTGAGATGAGATTGAATATTATATTGTTACTGAACCGAAATCAATGTTTCATTACAAATGCAAATGAACATTAAATAAAACACATTTTTATAACCATGGCTGAATTTTCACGATATTATTTATTAGTATTTGAATTTCAGTTGAATACTATAACCTCTACTTGATGTGCCAGTTTTAAAATCAAATATTATGTACACAATGTTCACACTATAATGATACATTATAAATTAAAAAAGCACAGACTTTGCCAAACCCCGAGGGTTTAGTGTAATCCTCAGACAAGACCATGATGATGGGTGAAATATATTTTAAAGAAATGACAATTCTTTTCTGTAGTTCAGTGATTTTGAGCAATGCATCAGTGTAACAATATCGTGTAAATATTAATTTCTTTTAACTGTTTTTTAGTATAATAGGTCTGTATGTTGATATTAATATAACTTTGTTTGAAAAATGGTGAAATGATTTTTACCAAAATATTTTAGAATAATGGATCTATCTAGGGTTCCAAATTTTGTATGAACTAAAAATATTTTAATTTCATTCCGAATTCTCAATTTCTGTAAAAACAATTAACTCAGTAAAAATGGTATCAGAATTTCGGTAAACGCTCATGAAAAATAATATGCATACGTAATGATTTAAAAATATTTTCGGTTTCACCACATATACAGTTACGTCAAGGTCGTAATATTACATTTTCAAGTAGAGCCTGTGATTTTAAATGTGTAATTTAAATACACGAAGTACATGTAATTAAAAAACACGTGTATATTCACGTGTAATTAAAAAACATGTGTATATACACGTGTATTTAAAAAAAATTAATTTTTGTTACAAATTTCAGTAAGTTTATACAATTATACTTGTGTTTGAGTTCGTACAATTGATAGCTGCAAAATGAAATCAAAAATAGCATAGGTATAGGAGTAAACAATGTATTAGTATTGTTTAATAAAAAAAGTATTAACTTTACTGGTATGAATTACATGAAAGTAGAATGAGATTACTTTATTAAATAATAAATAGAACAATAAGAATCAGAATTCCGGAATAATCAGGTGTGTTACCCTGGCACCCCAAGGTTAAAATTTTGACTTGAAAACTGTTTGGTATTATGTTATTTATTATGTAACAATTTGTAACCACAAAAAAAAATTTTGTAACCGCATCGGTGACCCGGAAAACGGTGTTCAAGTTCCGGGTGCCAGGGTAACGTTACCCCAGCACCCAAAACATTAAATAATAAATATTTCGATTTGAAAACTGTTTGGTATTATGTTATTTATTATGTAACAATTTGTAACCACAAAAAAAAATTTTGTAACCGCATCGGTGACCCGGAAAACGGCGTTACAAGTTCCGGGTGCCAGGGTAACGTTACCCCAGCACCCCAAACATTAAATAATAAATATTTCGATTTGAAAACTATTTGGTATTATGTTATTTATTATGTAACAATTTGTAACCACAAAAAAAAATTTTGTAACCGCATCGGTGACCCGGAAAACGGCGTTACAAGTTCCGGGTGCCAGGGTAACGTTACCCCAGCACCCCAAACATTAAATAATAAATATTTTGATTTGAAAACTGTTTGGTATTATGTTATTTATTATGTAACAATTTGTAACCACAAAAAAAAATTTTGTAACCGCATCGGTGACCCGGAAAACGGCGTTACAAGTTCCGGGTGCTAGGGTAACGTTACCCCAGCACCCCAAACATTAAATAATTAAAATTTCGATTTGAAAACTGTTTGGTATTATGTTATTTATTATGTAACAATTTGTAACCACAAAAAAAAATTTTGTAACCGCATCCGTGACCCGGAAAACGGCGTTACAAGTTCCGGGTGCCAGGGTAACGTTACCCCAGCACCCCAAACATTAAATAATAAATATTTCGATTTGAAAACTGTTTGGTATTATGTTATTTATTATGTAACAATTTTTAACCACAAAAAAAAATTGTGTAAACACATCGGTGACCCGGAAAATGGCGTTACGAGTTCCGGGTGCCAGGGTAACGTTACCCCAGCACCCCAAACATTAAATAATAAATATTTCGATTTGAAAACTGTTTGGTATTATGTTATTTATTATGTAACAATTTGTAACCACAAAAAAAAATTTTGTAACCGCATCCGTGACCCGGAAAACGGCGTTACAAGTTCCGGGTGCCAGGGTAACGTTACCCCAGCACCCCAAACATTAAATAATAAATATTTCGATTTGAAAACTGTTTGGTATTATGTTATTTATTATGTAACAATTTTTAACCACAAAAAAAAATTGTGTAAACACATCGGTGACCCGGAAAATGGCGTTACGAGTTCCGGGTGCCAGGGTAACGTTACCCCAGCACCCCAAACATTAAATAATGAAAGTTTTTATTTTATACAATTTTTTTATTATTTGCGTTTTTTCATGTTACGAATTATAATACCTAATATCTTAATAATTTGAATATATAATTGCAAATATCATTTTATACTATATTACCTTTCACTTAGATTTTATGCCCTATAATTATTGATACTTTTATTATAAATATTATTATTATTTACATATTTACCTCTGCTATTTTATGGATTGGTAATTGGTATTATATGTAATCATGCTAATCACACTTACTGTACAGCAGAGCCTTATTACTTACTCAATTTTTTTTTCTTCAATGTCACTTGCTCGTTAAAGTGCATATAATATTTGGAATCGGATAAATAAAATATAAATAGTTTTCAATTATTAACTTTATATACTTTTTTTTACTTTATACAATTTATTTTGTATACAATAACATTTCAATGTTTACTTTTTTTTTGGTTGCTAATGATACTCCATCTTTGAGGTCATCATAAACTTCCCATTGATCATTGGATCTATAAGCAAGTTCATATTGTAAATAAGAATGCTTTACAATATAATCCAATATCATAATACTAAAACAGTAATACATTAAAACAGTATTACGTATAGTACTTGAATGTAAACAAAGTGGTAGGTACTTACTTTTTAATATAATATATTAACTTCAATATACACTTCTCACAAAAATTATGTGTCACAAAAGTAAAGAATAATTTTAAAAAAAAACTAAAAAATATAATAACTATTTAAATAAATTAACAATGAACAATTTGAACAAAAAAAAAAAAATGTATTAACATAGGTCATTTATCGAAGTGTTTCAATTCATATGGTTTGTAGTTTATACTGTATAATATACAGTGTATATCATTTTTAAACGATATCATAAACGTGCACAGTGTGCATAGATACAGCACATGGAGCTTTCACGGTGCTTCGCTAAAATTTATTTTTGATTCATACATGTAAGCCAGTTAGCCAAATAATATTTGTTTATAAGACCTTCATTACATTTTTATGTTTATTTGAAGTTTAATTTGGGACGTATTAAAAAAAAATAATAATAAATAATATAAACGATAATAAGCCATGATTGATTTGTATACTTAAATATTTTAATTAATTAAATCACAATTTTCCGACAATATTTCCACAATAACATAATACCAAACAGTTTTCAAATCGAAATATTTATTATTTAATGTTTGGGGTGCTGGGGTAACGTTACCCTGGCACCCGGAACTTGTAACGCCGTTTTCCGGATCATGGATGTGGTTACAAAATTTTTTTTTGTGGTTACAAATTGTTACATAATAAATTACATAATACCAAACAGTTTTCAAATCAAAATATTTATTATTTAATGTTTGGGGTGCTGGGGTAACGTTACCCTGGCACCCGGAACTCGTAAAGCCGTTTTCCGGGTCACTGATGTGTTTACACAATTTTTTTTTGTGGTTACAAATTGTTACATAATAAATAACATAATACCAAACAGTTTTCAAATCAAAATATTTATTATTTAATGTTTGGGGTGCTGGGGTAACGTTACCCTGGCACCCGGAACTCGTAAAGCCGTTTTCCGGGTCACTGATGCGGTTACAAAATTTTTTTTTGTGGTTACAAATTGTTACATAATAAATAACATAATACCAAACAGTTTTCAAATCAAAATATTTATTATTTAATGTTTGGGGTGCTGGGGTAACGTTACCCTGGCACCCGGAACTCGTAAAGCCGTTTTCCGGGTCACTGATGCGGTTACAAAATTTTTTTTTGTGGTTACAAATTGTTACATAATAAATAACATTATACCAAACAGTTTTCAAATCGAAATATTTATTATTTAATGTTTGGGGTGCTGGGGTAACGTTACCCTGGCACCCGGAACTTGAACGCCGTTTTCCGGGTCACCGATACGGTTACAAAATTTTTTTTTGTGGTTACAAATTGTTACATAATAAATAACATAATACCAAACAGTTTTAAAGTCAAAATTTTAACCTTGGGGTGCCAGGGTAACACACCTGGAATAATCAAATAAAATTGCTATCGTATATTAATGTGCATAGTATCTCCGATAAATACGCGAACTGGTTATCTACAGCGGTGTATATGGGTCAAAGTATGACATAATTCTATTCTGGGCACACGCTACAACTACTGATAATGCGACAGTAATCGTCCGATCGTCGATACTATTACACATAAGTTATATTTTTTTAAAACACGTGTTTAAATACGTATTTTAACTAAATACACGTGTATGTTAATTACACGTATTTCACGTGTCATCAAATACACGTGTAATAGGGACCACTATTTTCAAGTCTTAATACAAAGAATCAAACAGGTTACTTGGAAAAAACGTTGAAAAGCCTATGTATTTTTATCGTTTATTTTTTATCCGAAATTTAGCAATTTTTTTTTGAAACTCTTGTCACGTATACAATAATAGGTTTATGATGTATAGTGAAAATTTCATTTGTCTTGTATCATTACATTTAGAGGAAACACTAAATTACTAAAAGCAATATAGTGAGAGCCACATTTGTTTTAAATTTTACAGTTTTTACTCGGTTTATGATAGTTTTTTTTCACACTTGGTAATAGTATCGGGTACTGAAAAAATAAACCTTACTCAAAATACCATCTTCATCCAATATTCAATCCATCGAATTATATTATTAAGACTGCTAATTTTACTCAGTTTTTCCTTATACCAGGAAAATGTATAGAGGCATGACATAAATAAATTTACCTCAAAGTACCATCTACATCCAATCTCTAAAATATTGAATTGCTTTGCGGAACAATGAGACATAAACATCATTGTAAAATAAATTAGTATGCGAATATTTGTAAAATTTGGGTATCAAAATATACTCGATTATTCGAAGATTAATAATATTGGTTCAGATTTAGGACTCAATGTTTATCAAGTATTTATTTTTATTATGACTTGTGGGATACATTTAATTAGACACTAGGTCTTTCTTATTATACTATATTAAATTAGACAGAAATTGATATTTTTGCCCTCCTGATAAATTAGCAAAACTGAGATAGGTGGTGTTGCTTCTTAAGCGACGAAATTATATATAGTTGTCTTAAATAACATCCTAATATATTATATGTATATATATATATATGATTTCATTATTAACTTAAGTATATTTTCTATACGTTTTTGCAAAAAAGCAGATGTTGATTTTGAAAAATGGGAAAAAATTTAATTAAAAAATAAACTTGATTTTTAAAATATTTATTTATTATTGTCTTATAATTTTTTTGGTTCATTCTTCTTGACGGTTGTTTTTTCTTTCACCTTACGTTCTTCTTCTTTGATTGCTTCCAATTTAGCCTTATCATCAATAGTTCTTCCACATTCACCCAAATCTGCTTCAGGAATACTCAACGCTCTATATATTAATAGTAATGAAAGATGAACTTTTTCATTTAATGAAAGGTGAAGCCATTGAGTAAGTTGTTGTTTTAGATGTTTTTTTTCAGTAAAGCCATAGGCACGCATATCACGGGATTGACACGCTTCCTGAAGTTCGCTTAGAGACAAAGAGTCGATACCTTCTTTTTGAATCAACTGTATATTTAAATAAAATTAGTGATAAAATAATGCATTAGAAAAATAACACCATTTACCTTATCATCAATTTCCAAGTTGCAAAGTTTTAAATTGAGTTGAAGCCTTAAACAGTCTGAAGTGCCAAGAGGTTAAGTTAAGTTAAGTTAAGTTGAGTTAAGTTCCCGGCCCTTCGGGGAGGCATGGGCGTGCCACCGGGCGCGTCCCCAGGTTGCGGATAGGGGAAAGTCCAGCAGATATGCAGGATAGCCGCGAAATAAGCCATACCCTTCGGGTCTGAATAAGACGAATAAGCGGTCGCGGACAAGCCCACCACCGGGGGAATGATCGACCCCCGGTGTTCCGGAAGATCAGGCAAACGAATCGGAAACAGTCAGACGGAACGAGGCTGGCTCCGTCGGTGGCCGCCAAGTCAACAGAAAAAATTATGGAAAGCTCTAATAAAGCAAATGAATCTCGCCCTGAAACCATCCTACTGGGAGGGGTCGGACTTCGGGGGGTGGCAACTGAGGGTGGCACGCCTCAGGGGTCGAAATCGGCAAGCCAGATCCCAGACGGGGGAGTGTCCAGCTTGGCTCCCTCGGCTGGTAAAATGACAGCTGAGACAGTCGTGTGTAACACGCAACGGACCGGACATGTCGGAGTGAACGGGAACGAAATGGAAAATGAGAAAACTTTAAACATGCAAACCGTCGAGGCTGCACTCCGGGCATCGGCAAGGAGCACTCAGCAAAAACCGGCCTTGACCAGAGCGCAAGCCGAGGTCAAGTACGGGGAACTCTTGGACGCAGCGATGGCCGGCATCGGAAGACTCGAAGCAGCAGTCAGTGCGGCTCCAAACACAAAAACGGAGGTCAAAACCAACACGAGGGACCTGGCCGCCACTCTCCGGGAGTTCCTCAAGGTCTCCAAGGCCTTGGGTCTCACGAGGACCGTGGACAACTCGGAGCAGCGACTGGCGGCGATACTGCAAGCGCAGCAGCAGCAGCAGCAGCAGATGCAACGGCAGCAGTATGAGCAGCAGCAGCAGCAGCATCAAAAGATGATTGAGGCTAATGCACAGATGAGAGCCACCCTCGCCGAGATCTAGCGCCAGATCGCTGCAAACGAAGGAAAGCTGACAGTGATGACAGAGGCACCAGCGCCCTACCAGGCTGGGTGGCGGCAACATATTCCAATAGAAAAGGAGGCTGAGCCAGTCCAGCCAACGACCCAGGGAGATGCAGGACAAACAATAGCCAGATCACATGTTTGGACCGAGGTGGTAAGGAAGGGGAAGTTGAAAGGACAGAAACCCCTGACAGCGACAACAGGAGAACAACAGGAGAAAGTAGTCAAAACGAAGCTCGCACAACAACGAACCAGAACCCGTCCACCAGCTATCCTGGTGGACGTTAGTAGGGATAACTTCCCCGAGTTGGCGAAAAAATCCGCGGCGAGGCATGCCGTGACATAATAGGGAACCGCGTTGTGGGAATGAGGCAAACCAAGTCCGGTGGTCTCCTCATCGAGGTACGGGGCAACACCGACGAGGTGTCTGCGATAAGAGCAGAAATTGCGAGATCTGCAGGAGCCGATATAGATGTCAGGACCCTACAGCAAAGGGAGATGCTGGAGGTCAGGGACCTGGACCAATGGTCAGATGGACCTGAAGTTCTCGCCGCTATGGTATCGGCCTCAGGGTGCGACACGGGCGAACTAAGGCTAGTGGGTTTGCGGAAGCGCTTCGGTGGAGCACAGAGTGCCTTGGTCTCCGCATCCAAAGAAGTGACTCGGGCAATCCTGAAACAAGGGAGACTAAGGGTGGGCATGGTGAGTTGCAGCGTCAGGATTTGGTCAGGCAACGCGAAAATTAGGTGCTTCCGGTGTCTAGCCTTTGGGCATACTTCGCCCACGTGCAAAGGCCCGGACAGGCGAGAGTGCTGCAGGAGATGTGGAGCAAAAGACCATAGAGCAGCCACCTGTACGGAGTCACCTGATGTGGCTAGAAAATTTGCGAGGTTGGTGGAGGAACCGACGCTTCGTGAAGAAGGGTTGGAGATAAATGATGTCGGACCAGAGGTCACCAACACCGGTGGAGCCTCCTCAAATTCGATATGATCGGATTCCTGCAAGTAAATGTAGGTGTACGCCGCGAGGCCCAAGATCTCGCCCTCGCTACCGCGATCCAAAGGAGACTAGACGTGGTAATTCTCAGCGAACAAAATCACTGCCGCCAGGAATCTGAGGGCTGGTTTGCCGACGCATCGGCCCGAGCAGCTATTGTCATACTCAACTCGGTACATATAAACAAAGTAGGCCCACCTGATAACGGTTTTCGTTGGGTCGAGGTTTCAGGATTGAGAATCTATAGCTGCTATTGGACTCCAAACTGTTCATTCGCAGAGTTCGAAGACTTCATCTCACGGCTGGAACATAGTGTTAGATCATCGACCCTCCCCGTCATAGTGGCAGGCGACTTCAACTCCAAGTCCATGCTATGGGGTAGCCCCCGAGACGACCGAAGAGGAACACTGGTCTCAAACCTGCTTACGGCTCTCGACCTAACGGTCTGCAACTCGGGCGCTCCAACCTTTGTACGCGGTGAGTCGGAAACACACATTGATCTAACGTTGATCTCATCTCGGATTAGGGGAAACATGCGAGAATGGAGAGTATTGGAAATCGAATCACTCAGCCTCCATAGGTACATCTGTTTTACAATCGGTAACAATGAAGCCGCTAGCAGTAAAAAGCCCGTGATCAGTGGATGGTCGACAAAGAAGTTAGATACAAACCTACTTTCGTTATCGCTGAAGACCACCAGCACTGCTGTCAAGGATCCAACATCTTTAGACTCAGAGGCAGCCATACTAGTGGAATGGATCACGAGAGCGACGGATAAATGCGTGCCCAAGAGATCGGCACACGGCAAAGGTCAGGCGGTGCCATGGTGGAATGAGGACATTAACACCCTCCGAAAGACCTGCCTAAAAGCCAGGAGAAATTTCCAAAGAAAACGAAAGAGACTAGGTGCGACCAACTGCACTGAATTTCTAGAACAATGGAAAAACTCGAGAACTCTTCTGGCCAATGCTATCAAGAGGGCTAAAGAGAAGTCTTGGAAGGACCTGATCTCTACGGTTGAGAAAGACGTTTGGGGTAAACCCTATCGAGTTGTTATGAAACGCCTCCGACGACAAAGACCATCCAGAGGAATAGAGACACCGGCCAAGCTGGAGTCGATTGTGAACGAGCTCTTCCCACCCGGTCGGCCCCACCAACATGTACCCACGCCGCGAACGGTTGAAGTACAGTCGACTCCTTTCACAAACAGCGAGATCATTTATGCCGCCCGCTCGTTCCCGAACGGAAAGGCCCCTGGACCCGATGAAATCCCAAATGAAGTAATCAAAGTAGCAGTGTCAAATCACCCAGATCGCTTCCGACAGATATTCACTTGATGTTTGGCAGAGGGCCGTTTCCCGGCGATCTGGAAGTCAGGGAAACTCGTCTTGCTTAATAAGCCCGGAAAACCCCTTGACAGCCCATCGGCTTATAGGCCCATTTGTTTACTGGACGGGTGTGGCAAATTGTTGGAAAAGTTGGTTGTCACAAGGCTGAGAATGCACATGGAACGTGATAATGCCCTTGCCGATAATCAACATGGTTTTAGACGCGGGAGATCTACCCTCGGTGCGTTGATGAGGCTAAAAGAGATCTACCAAGATGCCACGCATGGTCACGCCATACACCACAAGATGGTCGGCATGCTCACGCTTGATGTGAAAAATGCGTTTAACTCAGCTCCGTGGGGGGCTATTCTCGAGGCCATAGACGACAAAAAAGTCCCACCCGACTTGAAAGACATAATTGCCGACTACCTCTGTGACAGAAGTATTACCGTGGCTGGCCTGTCCGGCAATTCAAGGCACGTGAAGACTATTTCGAAAGGCGTTCCGCAAGGTTCGGTGCTTGGCCCGGACCTGTGGAACGTTTTTTACGACAGTTTACTGAAACTTCAGATGCCGTAGGGCGTCGAATTGATCGCCTATGCAGACGACGTGGCGATCCTGTCCTCATCTCAAGTCACTTTCTTAATTGAGGAACGCCTAGAGGAGGCATTTGGTATGATAAACCAATGGATGGAGGAGCACGGAATATCCCTGGCAGCCGAAAAGTCGGAAGCGATCGTCTTCACCAGGAAAAGAACCAGGAATGAGATAACGATTAACTGTGCAGGCCACTTAATCGCTTCACAACGTAGTGTTCGATACCTAGGGGTCCAAGTGGATAAGACGTTTGGTTTTTATGAGCATGCTGAGGTTACAGCCAAGAGAGCTGCGTCGGCAGCTACGCAGCTTGGCTATCTGATGCCAAACATGAATGGCCCAAGACAAAAATCCCGCAAACTATTGTCTAGCGTGGTAACCTCCAGGCTTCTCTACGCCGTACCTTTCTGGTACTCTACCATGGAAGAAAAAGGCTCGGCAAGATTGGCAACAGTCCATCGGCGATCTCAACTTAGAATAGCATGTTGCTATAGAACTGTGTCCCACGCAGCAGCAGCAGTGGTTTCAGGTATTCCCCCTGTCAGGCTGCTAGCGAAAGAGAGAGCAGACAGATTTAACGGAGCCAATGAAGATGAAGCTAGAACGTTACTTTACGAAAACTGGCAAAACGAGTGGAACGCCAGTACGCAAGGGAGATGGACCCACCGCATGATACCTGATGTGCGCAAATGGTGTACCAGGAAATTTGGTGAAGTTACGTTTCACACCACTCAGGTCCTGACGGGGCATGGTTGTTTTGCGGACTACCTGAGAAGATATAAAATTCAGGATTCCGACAGGTGTGCCCAGTGCGACGCCACGCCGGATACGGCTGAACACGGTTTCTTCCTCTGCGACGCATGGGAGAATTGGAGGAGAGAGGCACGCCTTGAGCTAAGAATGGATGAGATAACACCCGACAACCTCGTCGAGACCATGCTTATGTCTCCAGCGCACTGGTCTACGATAAGCAGGCTAATCGGGCGAGTCATGTCGGAAAGTGAGACAGAGGAGCGAATGCGGCAGGAACATCAAATAAACGTTTGACCTAGTAGAAACGATACGAACCGGAGGGAAAGCGCGAAGCTAACGCTATCGTTGAGGGGCAGGGTCGAACCCGATCAGGTGCCGTCGATTCGTCCCGTACCCCAGCCTCTAACGGTCGGCACTAGGGTGGGTGGTTGGCAACTCGGGGCCTTGTGCAAACAAAGCACAAGGCCCCGAGCTCGTTGGAGAACAACGGAGAACGAGCATCTGGGCCGACGGTCTGGTTAGACGGGCTGGGAAAAAAGGTACGAGCAGCGAGGCCGGCGGTCTGGGTAGACGGGCCGCGA
The DNA here is from genome assembly GCA_027580255.1 of Therioaphis trifolii. Lineage (NCBI taxonomy): Eukaryota > Metazoa > Arthropoda > Insecta > Hemiptera > Aphididae > Therioaphis > Therioaphis trifolii. The sequence continues at coordinate 39,813,632 of CM050404.1, forward strand.
AAAGACGCGACGCACGTGAGTCGTCCAATACAGTCAATAATGAAGAAATATAACGTATAACCTAAAAATGTAATGTCGTATCCTATAATGTTTAATTGTAATTTAATTTTTGTTAATCTGTTATAAGCCACGCCTAACGCTGTATATGTAATAATTTGTAATTGTTTTTTTTTTTTGTGCAATAAACGATGGTACGCTGCTATCCCCCTGAAGAAGTTCCGGCTGGACTGTACCGGGGGGGGGGGACGCAGCTTATCGATAAAAAAAAAAGAAAAAAAGAAAAAAAAAGTTGAGTTAAGTTAGGTTAAGTTAAGTTCTCCCCCGACGGAACCCACCTTGCCGTGATGGGGGGGCTCACCGGCCATTTACTTGGTCGGTGCTAAGAGGTTCCACACCGGGGGGGGGGTAGTGATTGCACCTCGGTGTCCCGGAAGATCAGGACTCAGCACGGAACAAAGTCAGACGGCACGAGACTGGTGCTGTCAGTGGAGGCCAAGTCAAAACACAATAAAGATGATGAGTACAACAAACAATTTAAATGTCACAGCTACAGGGGCTTCGGAAACCCCAGTGCCGGCGGTTGGGAGTGGCTCGTCCCAAAAGTTGTCCTCGTCAAGCCAGAACCCAGGAATGGGGGTGTCCAGCCAGGCCCCCATCTTTGGCAACATAACTGCTGAGGCACGCAACGGAACAAGGCCCCAGATGGAGAGACTGCCAACGTTAGGACCAATCCAACAAAGGAGAGCAACCAAAACCCTGTTGATGGTTCTCAAAGGAGAATAATTAACATAGGGGCGCTAAACAAAACATAACTGTTGAACATGCTCATAGGGTATATGAATACGATGACAGATTTTGCAAAGAAGACGCGTAACGTCCACAAGGAGTTAAAAGATACCCTCACAAATACGGGAATGGTTCTAAACCAATACAGGAAGATAAAGAGTTCTACACCTAAAGGAAAAGATATCAAAAGCACGTGTACCCAGACAAATGAAGCTCTCACTAATTATACCAGCCCAAAAAGAATCAGCGAGAGAAGAAGAGAAGACCATAGACGTTTCAACGGACACACCCTGCTGGTGGCCTGCCTTATTTGAGAGGGCATCAGGCCTAATTGACTGTCATACTTCGACTGAACCAATTATCTAGTTTTGGAACTACTTATATGATCATGTAGGTTTTTAAAAATAATTTGATCAGCATTTTCCAATATTATGATTTTATCTGTCAATGCTTCGTTTCTAGTTTGTATCTGTTTTAAATTATTTTCAAATGTAATAAACTGATTTTCCAATACGGTGTTTTTAGTCTGCAAATTTTTTAAATTATTTTCTAATGCCTCGTTTTTAGTTTGCAGCTGTTTTAAATTATATTCTGATATTCTCATGTTATGCTCTAGTTTTTGAATGATTTCTGTATTTCCAGCAATTGATGAAGAGAGAATTTCCCATTTGTTATTGAAATTATGGTTACTTTCTTCGATTTTCCTTGTCTGCTTACGCGCTAATGTACTACCGAACACATCCATGACTAAATGCTTAATGATGTTATATTTTAATATCTGCTTTATTTATCCAACTATTATGTGAAGCATCATAACCGAGCCACTTGACGAATATTTGATTTCCCCGTCTTCTTATAATTTTTTCGATTAAATAATCGTTTGGATGTTTTGTCCGGGATATTTCTTCTGCATAAAAACAACCAGCTATAGGCTTATTTGAATAATCTTCCAAATTATAAGTCCTCGGCGATGTTTTGTTTATTTTCACAATCGTGAATATCTCTGTAGACCAATTAGGTAAATATCCTTTTGTAAACACACCTTTTTGTATACTTATACGTACTTTATCACCTACGCTAAATTTAATCTTCTTTTCTACGATTTTGCGCTGCTTCAACACCACTGATATAGGATTTTTATCTGCCTGCTCAGGTGTTATACCGATAGTACGATGTATCGAGTTATTATATTTACGAACTAACATTGACAGAATAGAAATCCAGTCATGAGAACCTCTCGCCGTAAATTCCTTATACATTAAAGATTTTAACGTTCGATTAAATCGTTCAACAATACATGCTTTAGTAGTACTAAATTTAGAATATTTATTGATGTTATATTTTTTCATTAGAGCATCGAATGTCTTGTTGTAAAACTCTTTCCCATTGTCAACTTGCAATAGCTTCGGTATACGGTCAGCCAGTATTTTTGACATGGCTTTAGCGACTTCGTTTCCAGTTTTTTTCTTCAGTGGTATAGCCCAGTGGTGGCCAAACTACGGCCCGCGGGCCACATCCGGCCCGTCATCATTTAAAATCTGGCCCGCGAAAGTATTCTACATCACAACACTTGTTTACGTAGCTATAATATTTGATACTTACGTTAAAAAAAAAAATCGAAAAATTAAAAAATACTGTGTACATTTTTCATAATATTTAATTCCATATCGCCATACCGTACTGTTTTTGTTGTTACAATGTCATTTAATAATATACGTATGTATATCGCATTACCGTATCTTATCTTATTTTTGTACGAGCACGATGACTGTTCAACGTAATATATTTGTGAGCAAGTATTATCAACGATGAAAATCAATAAAAGTAAAACTCGATCAGCTCACATTACGAATGAACATCTCCATGCCGTTTTCCGTGTAAATTCTACCAAATCAGAACCTCAAATTAATGCCCTTTGTCAACAGAAATAAGCTCGTAATTCGCATTAACAAATTAATACGTTTTAATATATTTTTCGGAAGTGTAAACCGTTATGATTTTTTTTTTTCATCTGTAGTAATAATTATTAAGTTAAGTGTTAACTAAAGCCATTGAACTTAGAGAGTACAATAAAAACGTCGTTGAATGTGTAATTACATACCTGCATCTAAAATTCTGATGACTTTAAAGTAAAATTTCACCTTATGGCCCGCGGTAAAAAAAGTTTTTTTTTATGGCCCGCGGTAAAAACAGTTTGGCCACCACTGGTATAGCCCACGCATATTTCGTGAAACAGTCGATCACACATAGTATATAATTATATCCTTTGTTACGTTTCGAAAGCGGTATCATTTCAACCAAATCTGCTTGAAATAAATCATTTTTACCATAAACATTAACTATTCGTCTAGTAAAATTTTTTCTAGCAGGTTTGTGTAGCTCATTTGAAATATCACGCTTAGACATTTGGAATTCTATTTATTAGACCGGCTTCTAATAATTCTTCAAAAATAGAAAGTATCTCTTGATTTATTCTTTTCTGGTATTTTTCATCATCATCATCATCATCAAAAACTGTATTTTCATCATGATATTGATTAAATAAGTCCCCATTTATAACATTAGATCTTTTCATGTGTTTAACGTTGTCTGTTGTTATCGAGCTCTGATTTGAAATTTTGGTAAGCGGTTCGATGATAGGTTTGAATGTATTTGTTACTAACTGACGAATGTTACTCTCGCCACTTTTTAACGATGCATATTTTTGTTTGATATTTTCTTTAGCTTTAACTATTTCGTCTAAAACTGAACTATGTTCATCCATGTTTACGCTTTGAATGATGTAAAATCTTGTAATGTAGTGGTTTATATAATGACAAACGTATCAAAACCAAGTCGATATCGTCCGTTATCACGATCACTGTCTTTACTGATAACCACGAATGAAAAACGATCGCGATTCCAACAGGTGGTGCAAAAATTCTTAAACTCTATGTATTTCATATCACCCGAACAATGTTCATAGTATACGTGTTTTAAATTTGTTTCGTCCTGTTTGAATAATACTATTAAGTTTGCGTTATCTCGTATTAATTGCTTCGGCACTTTCGAATAACTCTGAGCCAAATAAAATATGTCGACCTTATTATGTCTTCCACGTGAAAAATATTCACGTATAATACCCTGATGCTCGCCAATTACATCATCCATGATAAACACGGAGTTTGGTAGTACTTTTTCCGGAGAAATGACTTGATCGTTTTCATAAAACATGAAAATATTCACTCCGTCAGTATCATCAATTATTTGTTTTAATAATTGATATTTAGATTGTTGTAGTGTCTTGGAGTATATGTATACATTCTCAAATCGTAATCCATGTTCATTTACGAGTAGAAAATAAATTAAATTTGTTTTACCACAACCTGAACTACCCAACACCAACGACCTAACTGTGTTTGGAAAAAGAGCTCCATGTCTTTGTGTAACAATATCATGTGTATCGATGTTGTATACCGGTAGTTTTTCGTTTTGCTCTATGAATTTAAGTGTAGATCCTATTAAACTCGAGTGCTTCATAGAGTCTTCATGAATAGAAGACATTTTCTCTTCCTTCCTATCAATATTTGTTTCAATGTGTTTATTTTTCTCATGACGTGTGAGATCAGATTTATATTTAAACGTATTTCCACATAGTACACATGTGTATAGTGTTCCGTTATGAATTTGAAGGTGTCGGAGCATAATATCTCTCCTACTAAAAGCACTTGAGCACTCTTCACACTTATACATGGTTATAAATGTATGAAAAAAAAAAAAAAAAAATAATACATATACATACAACCAGCCAACTCGAGTTCAAAAATGTTTTTGATGTAATTATATGTCTTTCGTGTCCTTTTATAGCTATTCTTGTTATGACGATTAAATTCCTGAGGTAAATCCTACGGCTTTCGACTTCAGCTGCGGCTGCGGCTGCGGCTGCGGCTACAGCTGCGGCTGCGGCTGCGGCTGTGGGAAATCCCGAGGCAAACTCTATGTATAACGGACAGTATACTTCATTTTTTGGTATAAAAACCAACGTAATGTATTATTTTTCATCATACGATGGCGCGTGCTCGAAGAAGACAGACGATTAAAGGGTCCGGACTTGTCAACTCTGTTATAAATCATTTACCAGTGGAATTACATTTACCCGGTTATAGGTATGTTATATAATATTTAATACTTTTTTTTAAAGTCATATATTATATGAACAGTATTTGGTTTTGTTACAGATTTGCTGGACCTGGTACAAAATTAAAACAGCGATTGGCACGTGGTGAACGTGGAATATATAGTTTAGACGAATTGGCTCGATCACATGATATAGCGTATGAAAATAGTAACTTGTTAAGTGATAGACAAAGAGCAGACGCTATTTTAGAAGATCAGGCTTGGGAAGTGTTTAAATCGAAGAAATCGGGTCTCAAAGAAAAAGCCGCTTCTTGGTTAGTCACAACAGCTATGAAGGCTAAGCGCAAGTTGGGGGCTGGTTGCAGTTTCAAATGTGCTGTCAATGCAGCCAAAAAGTCTATAAAAAATATAAAAAGTGAAAATAACATAATGAAGCTGGCTAGAACGTGTATTGCTGCGGCTAAAAAAGCAATTTTATGTAAAAAGAAGACTAAAACTCCTAGAATCATACCTATACCAAAAAAAGGTGGGGTGTTACCACTAATACCTATTTTCGCCGGCTTATCAGCATTAGGTTCACTTACAGGCGGTATTGCTAATGTCGATAAAACAATTAATGATATGGTGTCCGTCAAGATAGCACCGGCACTTTGTGCAAAATACACAAAAATGATATCAATATTTTGCTACGAATTTGCTACTTTTTGCTACGCAATTTTTAGAATTTGCTACTTTTTTATTTTTTCTATATTCCACAAACAAACATGCCGGTGCTAAGTTGACGATGCACCGGCACTATGTACAAACAATATCAAAACGGTATCAACATTTTGCTACGAATTTGCTACATTTTGCTACGCAATTTTTAGAATTTGCTACTGCCTGGATTTTCCTCAATCCCGGAAAATTAAAAATCTTCTAGCACCGGCACTTCGTGCGAATAACACAAAAATGGTACCAACATTTTGCTACGAATTTGCTACATTTTGCTACGCAATTTTTAGAATTTGCTACTGCCTGGATTTTCCTCAATCCCGGAAAATTAAAAATCTTCTAGCACCGGCACTTTGTGCGAATAACACAAAAATGGTACCAACATTTTGCTACGAATTAGCTACATTTTGCTACGCAATTTTTAGAATTTGCTACTGCCTGGATTTTCCTCAATCCCGGAAAATTAAAAATCTTCATGCACCGGCACTTTGTGCGAATAACACAAAAATGGTACCAATATTTTGCTACAAATTTGCTACATTTTGCTACGCAATTTGTAGAATTTGCTACTTTTTTATTTTTTCTATATTCCACAAACAAACATGCCGGTGCTAAGTTGACGATGCACCGGCACTATGTCCAAACAATATCAAAACAGTATCAACATTTTGCTACGAATTTGCTACATTTTGCTACGCAATTTTTAGAATTTGCTACTGCCTAGATTTTCCTCAATCCCGGAAAATTAAAAATCTTCTAGCACCGGCACTTTGTGCGAATAACACAAAAATGGTACCCACATTTTGCTACGAATTAGCTACATTTTGCTACGCAATTTTTAGAATTTGCTACTGCCTAGATTTTCCTCAATCCCGGAAAATTTAAAATCACTTAGCACAGGCCCTTTGACCTAACATCATCAAAGGTTTAGAAAAATGTTTCCTACATAAGTTTTAAAATTTGCTTTGAGCTTTATTGTCCTTGTTGGTTGTTTTTATTGGTTATACATATTTTCAGAAAATCATAAACACATTGAATTGGTTGTTGATTAAATTTAAATAATACGTTGTTTTATACAACTTGTATAATTATAAAATAAAATAACAATTTTTTCCTTTTTGCTGATTTACATTTTAAAAATTATCCATAATTGTGTGAAATAAACTTATATGGGACACTAGGATAGAACTGTATACTTTTTATCGACTGAATGATTTTTAATAGATAACAATATTTGACAATAACAATATTATTTTGTTTAAAACCATTCTATTAATAAATATTTGAGAATATCTAATCTTAAAAATAATGATCATAAAAAACAATAATCATCAACCGTATTATATATACAATGACGACCGATATAAATATCATTGTAAATTATTTATAGATACCTAAGTTATAAAAAAATTACATTTATACCTACAAGACTCTTAATAGGTTTACTTACTAAAGAAAATAAATATACTTATAATTATTTCATTTCAGTGACGTGTGATAATTTTAATAATAATATTTATAATTTCAATAATATTCATTACTCAACAATTTTATTGAAGTAATTGAACAATATCAATCAATAGTTTCAATTTAAAACTTTCTAATATAAAAGAATATCATTATAAAACACTATCGTGCAGCTAGTGCACACGAATTATAGAGTCCCCTACGGTCCTATCTGAATAAAGAAAATTGTACCAATTGAGCTAGGAATAAGTAAAATGTACCAATTCAGACCGTACCTATATTTACGATTTTAAAATAAATAAACACAAGCACAACTGAACCTATTTTCCGACTAACAATATACAAAGGAAGTCCAAAACAAGTATACTTATTAGATATACGTATACATACGTATGTATAATAAAAATAAAATAATTTGTAAAATTGTATTATTCTGGTGATTTAGTGTTTTACCTACTCACACCATACTATTATGCATAATATGTTTGTGTGTAAGTGTAATATATGCAATAAAGGTTGTGATATGTATCTACCTAAATTAAACACTTGATTTTTCAATTGTTTATACTTATATTTTCAATGAGTGAAAGTTTATTCTAAAAAAAACAAATGTACCTAAAATGTTTTTATTTTCGCCAATTTTAATACAAAACTACAATTATAAAGCTTACCTTAAAGGAATTATCGTTCTGTCTCATGGTCAGTGAGGTATCATTTTAACATGATATCAAAATAATATTACGTTATTAAAATAAAAACTTGAAAATAAAGTAAACCGTATTGTTTAAAAGATTATTAACAGTGCAATAGCTTGCCCTAGAAAGGTAAGCATAAGTAATTTTATAATAGGGAGGAATTAGGGTCTAAGGCCCCCAAAATGTCAAAAGCCTCCCTCCCTCAATCATTAACACATTGTATTATTACTTTTTATGAAATATTTACTATTTGAATAAATTTTATGATTTTAAATTGATGAATAAATTAAATTTTTACGATGGAAACTGGGGATAATATGTAAGCGGAACATCACCCCCTTCGTTAATTGTACAGAAGATACTTGTTGGTTAATGATTTAGAAAAATAGTGTAATTTCTAATAATATTATGGATTTATTTCCCCCCCCCCGAATTTCAAACACTTTATTTTTTTGGTACTTATGGTACGTATCCATGATGATAGAACCTTGGAATATTTTTTTGCGATATTAACATAATGCCGGTGCTAAATTGTCGGTAGGTACACAGTATGTTTGTGTTTCAATTCCCAAAGTATGAGGTCTTAGCAAAATCTAGAAAATTCGTCTGAATATTTACCACCTTTTTTTTTTAGAAGCGACAATGTGCCTGAGGTGAATTTTGACCTGAAAATATTCGCCATGTCTTTTTCTAGGTGTGTAGGAAGTTTCATAAGGATAGACTGCACCAATTATTGGTACCATTTTTGTGTTATTCGCACAAAGTGCCGGTGCTTGGAAATTTTTAATTTTCCGGGATTGAGGAAAATCTAGGCAGTAGCAAATTCTAAAAATTGCGTAGCAAAATGTAGCAAATTCGTAGCAAAATGTTGATACCGTTTTGATATTGTTTGGACATAGTGCCGGAGCATCGTCAACTTAGCACCGGCATGTTTGTTTGTGGAATATAGAAAAAATAAAAAAGTAGCAAATTCTACAAATTGCGTAGCAAAATGTAGCAAATTTGTAGCAAAATGTTGGTACCATTTTTATGTTATTCGCACAAAGTGCCGGTGCTAGAAGATTTTTAATTTTCCGGGATTGAGGAAAATCCAGGAAGTAGCAAATTCTAAAAATTGCGTAGCAAAATGTAGCTAATTCGTAGCAAAATGTTGGTACCATTTTTGTGTTATTCGCACAAAGTGCCGGTGCTAGAAGATTTTTAATTTTCCGGGATTGAGGAAAATCTAGGCAGTAGCAAATTCTAAAAATTGCGTAGCAAAATGTAGCAAATTCGTAGCAAAATGTTGATACTGTTTTGATATTGTTTGGACATAGTGCCGGTGCATCGTCAACTTAGCACCGGCATGTTTGTTTGTGGAGTATAGAAAAAATAAAAAAGTAGCAAATTCTAAAAATGGCGTAGCAAAAAGTAGCAAATTCGTAGCAAAATATTGATATCATTTTTGTGTATTTTGTACAAAGTGCCGGTGCTATCTTGACGGACACAATGATATGAGATCGAATAGAAATACTCCTGTTCATTTGGGTAAAGGTCTTTATTTAGCACCATACAAAAACAATACTTATCAAATAAGAAAAGGCGATGGATTATACATAACACCGTACAAGTCTGGCGGATCCATAAAAAAAAGAAGTATTAAATCTATAAGAAAATCGACAAAAAACTAATATCCACGCTACCCGATAGAGCGTTATACGATTACGAAGTTATAAAATACGCTCGTATGCTGAAAATACCTCATTTCATCGGTGTATTTTCTAGAGATAGGTTGCCTGTATCTCCAAAACAAATAGAGTGCGCGGTTGTCAATCTCGACATAGAGAACAATACAGGAACTCATTGGGTAGCGTACAAGAAGAATGGAAAAAATATAAATTACTTTGATAGTTTCGGAAATTTACCGCCTCCATTGGAACTGCAAAAGTATTTCAAAAATTGTAAAATCAAGTATAATTATGAGAGACATCAACAATTCAATACGGAAAACTGTGGTCACTTGTGTTTAAAGTTTTTATCATGTATACGTTATCGATGAATGAAGATCAAATATGCATGCTGAGTCTGCAAACTGTTAATTCTATTCCGAACATAGAAGTAGGATGTAATCAAATAGCTATTGTTAGAAAAGATCTTCAAAATAAATTACCAGGAGACTATACATCACAATCAAATTCGAATGAAGATGTTAAAATGTGTTTATTGGGGAAAAAAATCAGCTAATTCTACTATGACTGTAAATACCGATTGTAATATATCAGACGTTGAGAAAAATATTAATCAGCTTATAGTAGAAAAGTTCACCTTACCGACGGGCTCGTATGAACTCGAAAAGATCGAAGCTATCATCAAACATATATTACCCTCCACCGTTACAACATTTGAATTGAAAGCAAACAACAATACATTAAAATGTGAGATGTTATGCAGTGAAAATATAGATTTTTCTGTACCCGGAAGCATTGCTAAATTGTTAGGATTTAAAAATAAAGTATATGTGGCTAATACTATTCACGAGTCTGATGATTTGATCAATATAATGAAAGTAAACTGTATAAAGGTAGCATGCAATTTAATTTCTGGCTCATTCACTGACGGTAATTTGAGCCAGACAATACACGAATTTTATCCTTCTGTACCAGTAGGATATAAAATTATCGAAGTGCCAAGACATTTGACATTTTACTCGCTCAACACTTCGTCTATAAGCAACGTGAAAATCGCTCTTCGTGATCAGGACGGATATCTATTAAATCTCCGTGGGGAACTAATTACAGTTCGACTACAGATTAAACGTAATTATGGCACTCAAGTTTAGTACTAGTATCGAACATTTTGATAGTTCATCACGAGAAGTCAAAGGATCAACACGTACGACGCTAAAAAAGAAAACTAACAAGAGAAAAGTCAATAAAAATAACTCGAAGAAAAAGAAACTAACGAAAAAGAATTTGTTATTATTACGTTCACTGAAAGCGCTTTAATCATGGACGATGCGTATTTAGATGTAACCCAAGGATATGTCGACGAATGCAAGATAACTCAAATGCAATATCATTCTTTTCTACCGTATTCGAGCATGGCACTATCGAATAACGACAAGATAGAGATAAATATTCAAAATATGGATGCATATACTCTACCGTGTGAAAGTTATATTTATATCGAAGGTAAAATAAATAAACCTGCTAACGTTACAACTGGTAAATTCAATTTCGCGAACAACGGACTAGCGTTTTTATTCTCTGAAGCAAAGTATGAGTTAAATGGAACAGAAATACAGTATAGTCCAAGTGATATGCATGTTCTAGAGAATATGGCATGAGACCTGAATTTTGATGATAATGAAAATAAAACATTTATGGAGAATACACAATTTTCCGGCTGTATTCCACTGAAACACTTATTCGGATTTTGTGAAGACTATAAGAAAATACTACTCAACTGCAATCAACAATTAATTCTGAATCGATCGTCTACAGATTATGAAGCTTTACGTGTAGTAGGAAAAGCCGATGATATTGGTAAATATCGAAAAGTAGCTGTTGAGGTGAATAAAGTAATTTGGAAAATGCCTATTGTTAAAGTGAGTGATAGAGAAAAATTACGATTAATGAAAGTACTAGATTCTCGGAAACCGCTTTCGTGTGTGTTTAGAACGTGGGACCTATGCGAGTATCCGATATTACCACAAAACACATCTCATTCATGGACAGTCAAGTCTAACAGTTTGCTGGAAAAACCGCGGTTTGTAATATTTGGACTTCAAACGGATCGAAAAACCAACTTATTAAATTCATCCGGTAGATTCGACGACTGTAAGCTGACAAACTTCAAGGTACACTTGAATTCCGAAGTATTTCCACATGAAGATTTTCGATCCAATTTTACAAACAAAATAACATCTGTACTCTACAAGGCGTATGCAGACTTCCAAAAGTCGTACTATGAAAAGGATAAGTGTGAACCTCTGCTGTCGAAACGTGCATTCGATTCTTTTGCTCCGATAGTCGTTGTAGACTTATCACGTCAAAACGATAATGTCAAATCATCCACATTCGACTTGAGATTGGAATTAGAAACCAGCGACTCGAATGAAATACCTCAAAATACTTCAGCATATTGTCTAATATTACACGACCAGATTATAACTTACTCTCCGTTTAACGGAGAAGTTAGAAAAATGTGATTTTTTTTTGTATTTACCTTTGTATAAATATTATTTTCGCGAATAAAACAATTTTATTACCTTATACCATATGTTTTTCATTATAGAAATTAATATTAAGAAATGAAAAAACAGGTTTTTTTTTTTAGATTATATAAGTATATTTATTTCACACAAAATATAAGTTATGTTTTTAACATTATTAAATACAGTAGTGAACATTTAAAAGAGTATAAAAAAAAAATGTCTTGTACATTAATTATTAAAATTATTATAAACATTTTTCGTTGTATCGACCCACTGTGTGTCTGCGCTCATGACCTGTGAGTTGTATGGTAATTCCTGAGCTGGCGATAATGGTGTCGGTAGAGGTATATCGAATAACTAAAAAAAAAATATATATATATGTATATATATTAGGGAGTTCCTTAGCTATAGATGATGAAAAAAAAATATCAACATTTTTAGGCTCACCCCCTAAAAACGTGTGCATACATATTATAATGAATTAAGAAACATTTTGAGGCAATCAAACAAGGTTAACCCGTGTCGAATTGTACCTAAAGTTTGAATTAATTCAGTTTTTGAATATTTATGAGAATTTTTTATATTTTTTTAAATATTTCGCAAACCGTTGAGTAAATCGAAATCATTTATATATTATGTTTTAAAAAAAATAAAATTGTCTATAAATTATGTCTTAACAAATTTTTAATAACGTCTACTGGTCATGAGGTATATTGACTCAAATGTATAAAAATACCGTATTCTCAAAATATTTACTATTAAAACTATATAAACATTAAATATATTATTATTAATGGTAAATATTCATCAGAGTTAATGTATTATGAAATATTTTTATTTATTGAAGTATATAATTAATGATTTAAATTAATATAATTTTTTTAATGTTTCCTTTTTACAATTTGGACACATTTGTCTGTGTTCTTAAACACATTTTAGTAAATATTGTTTTTGCTCTTCGTTGACTGTTAACGCTTCAATAAAGTCTGTCATTAATTTCATGCCCCTCTCAGCTGTATCATTGACTATTTTTAGAGATTGTGTTAATTATTTGCCATTAACAAAACTGATATGGTTATCACACGATTTAGGATCGTATTGTAAAAAACTTGTAACGATATCAAATCTCGTGAATAGTTTTAAGCTATTTTCTGAAATAAATTTATCAATATTCATTTCTGTAAAATATAAAAATAATTTCAAAAATAAATTGTATTAGTTTGTATTATTATTTACTTTCTATTAATGTCATTATTTTAAATAATGTATTCACCATTAAATTTTTCATCTATCTGATATGGTTGAAGTGTAAGTCGTTTAGTCGAATTAATGGATGATTTTTTCTTAAGAGCTTCTACCATTAAATGTTTTGTTTCAAAAGGTGTCGATTCGTCGAAAAACGATAGGGCAGCAGCTTCTTCAGATAAATACCACAAGTGATTACATATTTTTTTGATAGCGGTTGTAGAGATTTGACTATCAACTATTTCGTAGGATTTTATGATTTTAAAGATTTAATAAATTGTAAATCTAGGTTTGGAGCTTTTATTGGCAATGTACAAGTAAACCACGCTATGACATAAAATGTAACGATGAAAATACAAACTTCCCCAATTGCTTTTTTCTCAATGTCAGAAATATGATGCTGATGCCTAAATATAAATATTTTCAAGCAATAGATTGCTCGAGCCATCCATCGAGCTTGATGCATTGCACCAGGTGGATGAATTTTAATTTTTTTTTTCAAAAATTTCCACCAATAAATATTAGTCCCAATTCTAAAAACTCATTGTAATCATCGCGAGAATATTTTATTTCTATTTGACTTCGTACAAAATTAAGAATATCTTCTATTATATTTTCTATGGCACTACTACAATATCTTCTAATACACTTATAAAATTACTAGAATCAATGTCGATCCATTTTTTTTGAAAATTTTTGAATAATGAAATAGATGGGCTCGTAGCTACTTGCGGTATTTTAGTTTCAAAAACACTTCTTAACACCAACTCGTATATGTAGTGTCTGCATGGGTGGTAGAGTAAATGTTTGTCCAATTTTTGTTCAATACGAATACATGCTCTATTCAAATGGCCTGTATTATGAAGTAGTATCACAACATAAACATTGCAAAACATCTAATAAACCCCATTCATCTAAAGCATTATATACAGCGGTTGCTTGTTCTTCACCGGTTGACCTCTGAAGTATTGGACTATTCGATTCGTACTAAATAAGTCACTAGACTTTTTTTGGTGATTAAGATTAAGCTTGATCTATTAAACGATAAACATACGATAGAATAAGTTATTTATAAAATTGTCAGCCACTATAATATTTAAACTCTTAGATATCTAATGAATAATTTAATTTGAACATTAAAAATTTTGAGAATACGGTAATTTTATACATTTAAGTCGATATATCTCATGAACAGTAGACGGTATTAAAAACTTGTTAAGAGATAATTTATAGACAATTTTGTTCTATTTAAAACATATTATATAAATGATTTCGATTCACTCAACGGTTTGCGAAATATTTAAAAAAATATAAAAAATTCTCATAAATATTCAAATACTGAATTAATTCAAACTTTAGGTACAAATCGGCACGGGTTAATCTTGTTTGATTGCCCCAAAATTTTTCGTAATTCATTTTTATATGCATACACACGTTTTTAGGGGGTGAGCCGACAAAATATTTAAATTTGAAAATTAAGGAACACCCTAATATATATATATCAGTAAAGACTGTTTATATTTTATGCATGAAAGTAATTACCTTATAGTCAACTTCATCATGTCCGTACCAACGTTCTGCAACTTGTTGATTGGCAATCAGTTTGATCTGAGGTATAAAGTCAGGTTCAATAGTTGATGTGATATTACCGCGAATCAGCCTTTGTTTTATCTCATCGAAAAGCATTGGCATTCCCTGAGCACGTTATTTATGCAGGTACTCATGCATTTCAGAAATTTGACCCATAATGATCTGACGAATGGTTGTAAATTTATATGAAATACTTTGTAGAAGGCTTGTTTCTAAATCTTGTAGGACGAGTAGGTTTTCGCGGTTGAGAAGTATGCGACAACCAGCATGATTTTTCGATTGAATTACAAGGTTGTTTTCTCCTCTGTACACAATTTTTGTAATAAGCTGTAATGATATGCATAATCATGTGATAACCACTAGATAAATTATAAATTATCATTATTCAGATTATTATTATTATTATTATTAATTATTAAATTATAAATTATTATTATCCATTATCTTATATTTATATTAGTTTATTTAATTAGATTATTATTATTATTAATTATTAAATTGTAAATTATTATTATTCTAAAGTGTCATGTGTAATTATGGTCCATTATATTTTCCAGAATTTTATTATGAAATGTTAAATATAATTATGGACTATCATCACATCTTTGACATTTTATAATAATACTCCGCATTATTCAGAAAAATAATTATAATCAAACCGTCATTATGTATCATAAAACCATATCAATAATTACACTATATTTATCATTATACAATTACCGCAATAAACAGATTGATATTATCACGACACGATACTATAAATACTACATCTAATAATAAAACTAGCCCAGTCTCCACAGCAAGTAGCGAACAAGAAGAGGAAGACGTTTTCATACGTAGTCGTCGTGTCGTGATAAATCTAAATTAACTTATATTTAAAATTATATTTATTTCTTTTCGCCTTCTCTACACGATATCCACATCCTTGGTGTCGCAACATTCTACTTCTCAACATTCAGGTAAATTTTTAATTATTACAAAGTGGCGCCCAACGTGGGGCTCGAACCCACGACCCCGAGATTAAGAGTCTCGTGCTCTACCGACTGAGCTAGCCGGGCATTAACGCGTGGTCTGACACAGAAAAAATACAATTTCTACCTTTATACTTAGAAGGATCAGCCTTAACTTTTTATGAAAACAATGAACCAACCTTAACTAATAACATAAAATGGACTGAATTAGAACAAAAACTAATAACTGAATTCAAACCCACAGCTCAATTAGACATGTTAAAATTATTACTAGAAAAAAGAACACAACTAGATGACGAACAAACAATAAATTACATTAATGACATAGAATCATTATGTAAACGAATAAATCCTTTAATGTCTGAAGCAGAAATGATACATAAAATCATGAAAGAACTAAAACCTAATATTATTAGACATATAGGCATTATAGAAAACAACACACTTAAACAACTTAAAGACAACATCAGAAAATACGAAATGATTGAATTTATGATCACGGGTGAAACAGTACAATCTCACACAGATATAAAAAATAACATTATTACTGAACAAATAAATCAAATAACCAACAAATTTAACGAACAAATAAAAACCTTAAATGAGAATAATGATAAACTTAAGAAAGAGATAGAATCATTAAACGAAACACATCATTTAAATCTAATTCAAAATAATACAAATAATTCAAAAATTCATCCAAAACGAACTTTTTATCAAACTGCTAACAATTTTAAAAAACAATGTGAAATCTGTTCTCGCTTCAATCACACCAAAGAATTTTGTCATGCAAACAATAATTTCAATAACAAAATAAATAAATCCAATATTCGACAACAATGCAACATTTGCTCTCGTAACAATCATTTAACAGAAAATTGCTTCTTTAAAAAAGATAATATAAAATGTCAATTATGCCTTAATATTGGTCACCAAGCACAAAACTGTTTTAAATATTTACAACAGTCAAAAAACTAATAAAATGGTCAAACAGTAATTTTAACGGTCACTGTTCCCCTTATCCGTTAAAACAAACAACTAATAACTACAGATTAAATAATATAGCTGAACCACTTTACATAAATGCAAGAATAAACAACATAGATATACCAATCACAATTGACACGGGTGCTAACATCTGTTGTATAAGACACTCTCTCGTACCGACAAACAATATTATTAAAAATGAAACTATCAACTTAACTGGCCCAAATAATGAACCATTAACGGTCCTCGGATCCACATTAATAAAATTACAAATTAATTGTCACGATTTTGAAGTCAAAACATACGTAATAAAAAACTTATCTTGTCATATAATAATTGGAAATAGTTTCTTAACCAAACATAATGCTATAATAAAATTCGAAGATAATACCCTAACATTAAATGATTCAATAATTATTAAAACACACAACTCTCATAACCAAACACACATCAATAATATCACAGAAGACATAAAAAACATATTTAATACTAATCATGATTATTCCATAGCACACTGCATCTCAGCAGACTGTAAAATGAGTAAAGGCTTAGCCGCTCAAATAAAAAATATATTTGGTGATGTAACACAACAACTCCTTACTTTAAAACCTCGAATAGGCAAAGTAATCCCATTTAAACAAAAAAACATAATAATTTATTATTTAATTACAAAAGAAAAATACTATCATAAACCAAAACTTAATGACATTAAAAATGCTATTCGTAATTTAAAACAAATAAGCCAAAAAATACACGATAATAAAATTGCAATGCCAACTATAGCAACTGGATTTGATAAATGTAACTGGACAATCATAAAACAATTAATTTATTCGGAATTCCAAAATACAAATATAAAATTATTAATTTGTCACAAAAATAATTTCAATATAACAAACTCATGGAAATCAGTAGAACATATAAATATAATAAATATAATTCAAAACTACTATTTAAACAAAATAAACAACATAACTGTCAATAATACAAATAACACAGAAGATGAACATATTAAAACAGTTTTTAACACACACAAACCAGGTGAAAATGTCCCAGGAGATGGAAACTGTGGTATATACGCTATATGCAATGCACTAAATGATGGAAAAGATAATCAAATAACCTCAATAGCTAATATCTTAAACTTATTTAATTTAACACAACTTCCAAACTATTGGTGGTCAGATAACGAACTTGCATCAATTGCTAATCATTACAACCACAACGCATATATTTACGATGAAACAAACAAAACAGGAATAATATATAAAAATGACAAAAACAATGAAAATCATAACATAGTACTATATAATACTAATAAGAACACACACTGGATTCCTGGTACAAAATCCATAAAACCCTCTTCACGAATCCCAAACAAACACATAATAATTAATAATATAACACCATTAGAACAAATTTTAAAAAATATAAAAATTCACATGCAAAGCAACATACTAAAAATTGAAAATACAGACAATATTCAACCAATTATGGATAGTAAAATAATTTTATCAAACAAAAACGACAATCATCCAATTAACACACATAACACATACAATACAAATAACAAAGAATTAATCACAGATAATGAAGGAACCCCAATAAACATATCACCACATCTCAGTTTAAATGAACACAAACAAGCAGTTAATCTAATAAAAGAATTTATTCATTTATTTACGACCGACACCGCGAACATAAAAGCAGCAAATGTAAAACCATGTGAAATAAAAATGAAACCAAATTATAAAGATCCTAAATTCAACGCACCACATAGAGTATCTCCTCAACAAAGAGATGAATTAAAAACACAACTAAACAAATTATCAAAAGCAAATATCATTCGACCAATTATTTCCAAATTCGCTGCACCAGCGTTTCTGGTTAAAAAGAAAGAACAAGGAGCATATAGGCTAGTAGTTTCATATAAAGAACTCAATGAAAAGGTCGAAATAGATCAATACCCATTACCTAGAATGAATGACTTATTACGAGCATTAGAAGGAGCTAAATATTTTTCATCCATCGACTTAAATAGTGGTTTTTTCCAAATTCCAATAAAACTTGAAGACCAACATAAACTCGCTTTTACTACAGTCCATGGACTAATGACATTTACCAGACTTCCTCAGGGATTCAAAAATAGTAGCGCAATTTTCCAACGAAAATTAAACGAAGCATTCTCAGCATTATTATACAAATCCATAATTATTTATATAGACGATCTAGCTTCATATGGAAATAACTTTAATCAAGCATTATTAAATTTGAGAGAAACATTTATCATAATGGACAAAATTAATTTTTCAATGAAAACCAATAAATGTCATTTTTTTAATGAAAAAATTGAATTGTTAGGACACGGTATATCAGCCTTAGGAATACAACCATTAAACAAAAACACAAAAGCAATCATGGAATTTAAACAACCCAAAACCCAAAAAACTGTAAGATCATTTTTGGGCATGTGCTCTTACTATAGAAAACATATCAAAAACTTTGCCAAAATTGCACACCCAATTACAGAACTAACGAAAGGAGACATTAAGAAAATAGAATGGAATAATGAACACGAACAATGTTTCACAACATTGAAACAACACTTAATTTCCGAACCCTTATTGAGGCACTTTGACGATAACAAACAAGTATTCCTAACCATAGATGCATCTTTAGTAGGTCTAGGAGCATGCCTTGAACAACCTCACAACAACAATATACTACACCCAATAGGATATGCTTCTAGAAAACTACTAAAAAACGAAGAAACATATCCTTCCACCACGCTTCAACTTTTAGGACTAGTCTTTGGTATAACTTACTTCCGAGAATATTTATGGGGAAGACATTTTTTTGTATTCTGTGATAACATTAGCTTACAGTATTACAAGAACCTCAAAATACCATCAGCAAGAATAGCTCGCTTAACCTTAAAACTTTTAGATTATAATTTTGAAATCTTCTACAAAAAAGGGAAAGAGAATAAAGTAGCGGACGCCTTATCTAGATATCCGATTAATAAAATAAACATTAACGAAAACATTAACGAAATATCAATTAATTTTAATAACATAGAACAACAACAATCCAACGACAAATTTTGCTCAGATATAATTACAGCTCTAAAAAATAATAATGACAATAATATACCAACTAACATTTTAAGAAAATCTAGACAATTCTTAATAAAAGATAATATTTTATACTATAAACGTTTCACACCAAACAATAACATTAATCCAACACTAGTCATCCCCATTACATTAATCAACCAAATATTAAAATCCTATCACGAATCTCCAATAGAAGGTCATACAGGTATATCGAGAACTATACATAAATTACAGAACAAATATTACTGGCCAACTCTAACTAAAGACACAACAGAATATATAAAATGCTGTCACAACTGTCAAATAAATAAAAAAATAATTGGCAAACCAATAGGTCAACTAAAACCAATACAATTATCTAATAGACCTCTAGACAGAATAACATTCGATTACCTAGGACCATTACCACTTAGCAATAATAAACAATATATACTAGTAGCTGCATGTAATAATACGAAATATATTTTCACTAAAGCAGTAAAAACAGCTACAGGACAATCAACGGTAGATCTTATAATAGACATAATTTCCAAATGGGGCTGTTTCAAACAATTCTCATCTGACAGAGGTAGTCACTTTAAAAATAAACTAGTAACAGATACATGTGATAACTTAGGAATAAAAATCGCAATGTCAACAAGCTATTCACCTCAAATACAAGGTTTTATGGAAAAAATAAATGATGTAATTTGTACAGCGCTAAGAAATTATATAATTAATAATAATCAATCAAGATGGTATTACTATTTACCATATATTACATTGAGCTATAATGCTACCCCTCATTCAGGAACAAAATACAGCCCCTTTTACTTGATGCATGGCTTCGAACCAAGATTTCCAATTGATAATAAAATAATACCAGATAACATACCCTATAACCTAAAACAATCATTAATCCAACTAAATAATATCAGAAACACAATTCCACAAATAAATATTAAAGCACAAAATAATCAAAAAAAATATCACGACAAATCACATAAATTAATCAAATATAAAACAGGAGATTCAGTATTAATAAAATTTCCTTTTAAAGAAAGAGGCAAATCGCCAAAGCTAGCACCCAAATACAGAGGCCCATTTACTATTATCAAAAAAATAAATGATTTAAATTATAAAATAAAACTAATATTAGATGACAAAGAAACTGAAGATGTCATTCATGTAAGAAGATTAAAACCTTACTATCAAAAAAAAAAATGAACGATAAAAAAAAAAAAAAATATATTCATTAAACACAAAAAACACAAAAAAATTTGTAAAAAAATATATTCATATATGTATTTTAAAATATTATATTCAATTAATAATTAATATACCATATACTATTAATTTTTATTTTTCTCTTTCCTAAAATATTGTCAAAATTAAATTATATTATATTATATTATATATTATGTAAAAAAAAAAAATGTTCTTGCAGATTCATATCTACATACAAAATCAATATGTACATCAAACTAATAATTTTACTATTAACAATCTATTCATACACACACAGATTCATAGCATATGATTGTGGTGGACCACAAATCAACATCACAGCCTTCAACAGCTTGGAAGTAGATGATTGTGAAAAACCCACACCCGTAGAAATAGAACACATCAAACGAATAAAGCTACTTCAGAAAGCAGAAACATATTCTGTATATTTTCAAACATGTCTTATTTCCGTAGACTACCTTATCACAAGATGTTCCGCATTTGAAGATGCACAAATGGTGGACGGTGGTTTTACTTCGGAAATAATTGAACTAGGCAGTGCTAGATGTCAAGAAATTCATCAACGCAGAGTCTACTACACACCATTAGGAAGCATAATTACGGGACTTAAAATCAATCAAACAACTTTAATTTCTCACACTAGTGGTGGAACACTCGATAAAGATGGTAACTGTGAGGGCACCACCTTCACCAACATAAGAGGTACATGGAACAAGGTCAATGTACAAGCAAAATACTCTATACACCTATCAGAAGGGATGGCAATAGCAAACAACAAAGAAAACATTCTAATTTTACCATCTGGATCTAGACTAAAACTATCAGAATCATACGGCTTGGACCAATTCAAAGGAGAAGTTGTATGGACCAATGAACGCCAAGATTGTAGCATACAAGAATATGACGTTCTATATGATGGGACAGCATCACTTATAAAAGCTCTAATAGAAAATTCCAAAACTGAAACATTTATTGTAGAAACAAACCACATTGCATTTGCATTAAAAAAAAAATCAATCACTCATGCGTGCAATGTACCTGCATTTCAAACTGATAACCCACAATTATTAATCATCGCTGATCACAATTATGTAAACAGTTTCACACCCAAACAAATTACACCATTTAATACTGACCTTTTATCCTACATCAACACAAAATCTGTATACCTTGATTACACAATAAAAAGAACAATAACCAAACTATATGAAGACTTAACAAATAAACAATGTGAGCTAGAAAAACAATTATTACTTCAAAAACTATCTCTTGCTTCTTATTGTCTAAATGAATTCGCATACATAATAGGAGAAGGACCTGGATATACAGCCATAAAAACTGGTGAAATAATATATCTTCAAAAATGTAAACCCATTGATGTTCACATCAAATATCAAGACGCTTGCTACAACGAATTGCCAGTATCAACCAATAACAAGACTTACTTTATGACACCAAAGAACCATATACTCCAAACACAAGGCACACAAATAGATTGTAATGAATACTTACCAACTGCCTTTGCTAGTGACACAAAATATTGGACCGCACTTACACCAAAGCCTCACAAAATAAACGCACCTCAAAAATTAAAACCTGCTACCACACTGTCTTGGACTTATGAAAGTGCAGACAATTTCATGACAGCCGGTATTTACACACCAGACATAATAAATGCTCTACAAAAACATCTCATGTACCCTCAAGAATCAGAAACAATACAAAAAAACCTAATAAGGCAAACAATGGGTCACGAAGTCATCAATCAAGGTTTTGATCCCAGAAACCTAATTACTGAACAAACAATAAGTAACATGGTTAAATCAGAACTACACAAAATGTGGGGATGGTTCACTGGAATCGGAAACTTAACCTCTGGTCTCTTAGGAATTTTTGTCATAGCCAAAATATCAATTCTTACCATCAATACTATAATCAATATCACCACACTATACAACACATTTGGATGGAGCCTCAAATTAATAGCAGGCATATTCTCCAATTTGACACATCATATAATGCACAACATACATAAAAGAAAATACACTCAAGCATCTACAAACGACAAAGAAATAAAAAAAAATCCACATACCAACAATAAAGCTGAGTATACACAGATATACCCCAATATACGGAGACTATCAGTATAAAAAAAAAAATAATAATAATAATTATCATCAAATAAATTAATATCCACCACATCACATGCATATGAATACCGACTTTGCTATAATCTTTTAAATTATTATTATTATTTTTTCTCTTTTTAATAAATGTATCTTTTAAATTAAGATATATATCATCATTATAATTATTAAGTATCATCATTATGTTAATATAAACAAGAATATCACTTTTATTGTAAAAAAAATTTATATATATGTTATGAGGACATAACAAAAAAAAAAAGACTACGGTGAATGTAATGATATGCATAATCATGTGATAACCACTAGATAAATTATAAATTATCATTATTCAGATTATTATTATTATTATTATTAATTATTAAATTATAAATTATTATTATCCATTATCTTATATTTATATTAGTTTATTTAATTAGATTATTATTATTATTAATTATTAAATTGTAAATTATTATTATTCTAAAGTGTCATGTGTAATTATGGTCCATTATATTTTCCAGAATTTTATTATGAAATGTTAAATATAATTATGGACTATCATCACATCTTTGACATTTTATAATAATACTCCGCATTATTCAGAAAAATAATTATAGTCAAACCGTCATTATGTATCATAAAACCATATCAATAATTACACTATATTTATCATTATACAATTACCGCAATAAACAGATTGATATTATCACGACACGATACTATAAATACTACATCTAATAATAAAACTAGCCCAGTCTCCACAGCAAGTAGCGAACAAGAAGAGGAAGACGTTTTCATACGTAGTCGTCGTGTCGTGATAAATCTAAATTAACTTATATTTAAAATTATATTTATTTCTTTTCGCCTTCTCTACACGATATCCACATCCTTGGTGTCGCAACATTCTACTCCTCAACATTCAGGTAAATTTTTAATTATTACAAAGCGTAGAGTCATCGGTTAAAAAAATAATACTTTTCGTTTTTACTGGTGGATCCAGAATAACCGATAGTATGTGCCCCATCATCGAGAAAATCAGTTTCAAAACATCAAAAGTTATACAAATATGACGGGATGCGGTTATCAAGTGTATTGCGACGTTGAAGTCGTTTAAAGGGTCCAGACCGATATGAACAAACTTACGGTCCGTAAAATCAATTGTGAATGAAGTGTTGTCGATAAGTCTGATAGGCGGTGTTGGCTCGACATATTTGTACTTCCTGTAAGCCGTTTTATATATATATATATATATAAGTAGTAATAAAATACGGGTTCTGGACCCAAAAATAAAAATTACAGGGAAAAAATATTGCTCCAAGGGGCGTTTTCTACATATTTTTACCGTGTAAAAAAAAAATAATCCAAATATTTTTAAAAACAGGTTCTGGACCCAAAAATAAAAATTGCAGGGAAAAAATATTGCTCCAAGGGGCGATTTCTACATATTTTTACCGTGTAAAAAAAAATAATCCAAATATTTAAAATTTTTTTGTTCTTTCATAAATTCATACCAAAATTATAATATTAAACATTACAACTATTAAATATGTTCTTCACGAAGCTTAAATTAAGAAAATTATAAATCTTAATTTCAAATTAATAATAAAGTTATGATTTAAAAAATAAATATGTATTCAGTAAAATTTTAAGTCATTAGAGTCTACAGAACATTTCATAGTTTTAAAATTTATAGATTTTTTCTCTAAAGAAAACACCGATATGTTATTCCACGACATGATAGCCACCAATTGCTTGGATTCGAATCGTTAGAATGCGTTACAAACCGTAATAGTAGCACACGTTTTAACGTGGAACTCAAAGAGTCACTGGAACTTTGCCATCTGCGTACTAGGTCGGTGTACAAACTAACAATTATTACTTCTATCGAACGTATTCACGTATAGTAAATTTTACGAAAATATCGGTGTTTTTATTTTAAGAAAATATAAAAACTATAGAACTTCATTTTTAGTAAGAATTCACGATTTTTTATAAATGTAGTATTCATTATATTGTAACACTGATTAGTTTTAGTTTTTTCACATTATTATTAATTTTTTTACAAGAGTGTTAGTTTATTGGAAACTATTAGATTGATCAGTCATTCTTATAAATATAAGTACTTTTTTTCATAAAATTAAAATATATTGTATTATTTATAATGAATCAATTACATAATGAAAATAGTTACTTCGAATTATTAGAGCTGGTTAAGAACTCACCAAAACCACAATTTTCAGAATATGGAACATTTTCAAACCGATTACATTCGCTACAAGAATTTGCAGCTCCGACATTAGATAAAATGCAATTAGCTGACGCAGGATTTTTTTTTAAAACAAGCGATTGTGTTCAGTGTGGGACTTGTGGAGTAATTCTCGGTAATTGGGTAAGAGGTGATTGTCCGTTTAGAGA
The DNA here is from genome assembly GCA_027580255.1 of Therioaphis trifolii. Lineage (NCBI taxonomy): Eukaryota > Metazoa > Arthropoda > Insecta > Hemiptera > Aphididae > Therioaphis > Therioaphis trifolii. Next base: position 39,839,285 of record CM050404.1, read on the forward strand.
ACATGCTAAATATTCAAAAAAATGTCCCTTTATATTATTAAGTAAAGGTAGTAAATTTGTAAATCATGTTAATAATAGTTTCATGTACAAAGATTTAAATTCATTCTCTGCATATGATGTAATTGATGGATAAAATTGTATGATATACTTATATGTTAAATATAATATGAAAAAAAAAAAAAAAAAAAACGTATTTTATATTTTCATTCTCTTACTACTTATAATTTATATATTATTATTTAACCTTTATCCATTAAAATAATAAAAAAGTTTAAAAATTAAAAAAAAATAAATATAATTTTCAATTATTGTTTCAATGATAAAATGTTTAAATGTTTATAATATAATTAACAATTTCCGTGAACATGTGTCTCAATGGTTAAGGCGTGTAATTTATAACATACTTTAATAAGTATAAATAATATAATTTAGAGTAGGGATAAATAATCAATTTACAGGTACTACATTCATTGGTATGGAATAAAGTAAGTAATAATAGTAAGTAAGTAATAAAAGTAAGTATATAATAAATTTAAAATCTAAAAATAATTTACTATACGCCTTAATTAATGAGACATATGTTCATATTTTTTTTCTTTTTCATCAATTTTTTATCACTGTTAAATGTATAAACATAGATAAATCTTTATTTTGTACACATATAACAATTATTATGTTTAAAGGTTATTTTTATAAAGTAATTATTCTTGATTTTTCAATGTATGATAATTATTTAGTATGTTTGATACAGCCAACAAATAATTACATGTGTTCGCAAAACATTGTTTATTTTTATTTTTTATTTTTTTTTAGTAATGCCTTATTCTTAAGTTATTGATATTAGCATAGACTTGAAGTTTTTAAGTGTGAAAAAAAAATAATATTATTTAAATATATTTTAGAAAAAAAAAAATCTTAGAAAATTATCAAGGATTTCAAAGCCACCAAGATATTTTCACAACGAATTTGACTATTAATATTAAAAACAGACTATAATATTTTCAGTAATGACTTCTACAACAGTATGTAAATCAGTTTTCAGTATTCAACCTTTCAATAATAAAAAAAATATATCAATCGGATTTTCAGTTGATTATAAAATTGAAATTGTTGTTTTGCTTGTATGTGAGTTAACCAAACAAACTCTAAAACTAAATCAAGAAAAATGGAACTACTTAATGTCTGAAACTAATTTTATTTTGTTACTCAGTAAACTTTTTACTAATTCTAAACGAACAATTTTAACTGAAAACGTGTTTTATTCAACTAATGCAAATAATGAATCTCTTACATTACGAGTTGATAACAACCGTATAACTTTATCTCGTAACAATTTATTACGTATGAAACAGCTACAACCTTGCATTGATGCTTGTATTTTTACGAAACAAAATCAATTAATTATGTATCAAACTTGCTTTGATTTTATCATTTCATCGGTTAAACAAGATATTGAAAATTTACCAAATTCATGTCAAAGGAGAGAATTTACAAGTTCGTATGTTCAAAATTATGAATTCAATTTAAGTAATATACGCTATGAGGATAAATATTTTATTTTAGAACTACAACAATTTCATTATGAAAAGATATCAGATATGATATTAGAAGACATAAATACGAATAACGCTTCTAAACCATCTTCTCCTTAAATGTATCATACTAAACATTTGTTATTGCATTAACAATCAATATATACGTTTGAAAGGTATTCCTAATTAAGAAAATACTTTTTTAATTATATAGAAAAGGAAAACGTCTTATATCATATAAAAAATAAAACATAATTTAATATAGATGTATTTTTTTATTTTTTATATTTTATTAAAATAAAATATGTATATTATTATTTAAAAAATGAATTAAAGTAATTATTTATTAAAATATTAATTTTCATGTTTTATCTTAAAAAATAGTGGAAAAATATTTTTGAAATAAAAACTATAGAATCGGTTATTTATCTATTTTGTGTTTGGATAATTTTCTCTTCGGATCATTGGCAAATCTCTCTGACACAACTTCAATCAATTTATGAAAATTATTACTTATATTTTTATCCTTACTATTTTGTTGATCCGTGTATAATTTTATAGAGCAAGACGCATGTTTCCATCTAAATAATTCATAAAATATAATTATTATAATATTTCTTTTATTGTAATACAATTTTTATTACCTGTTAGAACTAGATATATTTTCTATATCAGCCACTTTATAATGCTGAAGAACCCAATAATCTTGTCCGCCAGTCATAGGATATTTGAATACCAAATTATGTCCATCTTGTTTTGCAGTCAATGTATTAGTGGATTCGTCACTTATGTTTTCGTCCTCAACAAATTTTCTTATTTTATCCATGTAAGACGAATTTGGCTAAACAAATGTTATTGAATACAATTTTTTTAGTAAATTATAGTATATTAATTATAGTAACAAATATGAAAACTTAATAGTTACCTTCTCTAGTTTATTTTTTTTTAGATTTATGACCGATTGAGTTTTTGTTCTTTTACCATTATTTTTATTGTTACGGGTTTTTTTTTCACAATCACTTGTTTCAATAAACTAAAAAATTAATTATAGGTAATTATAAAAAATAAGTTTATATTTTACATAACTATTTTACTTACGATTTCGCTAGAAGACTCTTCATCATCATCCGACACTGACGTATATTTTTTCAAGTTTTCCATCATAAAATGTATAAAACTTTAAAAAATATAAAAATTGATAATTCAATATAACTGTTCAAGTGTAAATATGTAAATGATACAGTAGTCGATTTTTAATTGTCTTATAAAGGTTAAAAAATAAATAAAATATGGAGTCAGGTGTTACATAATTATGATAATTCGGGAAAATTTAAAATATAATCATAATATGAAGGTGTAATAAAAAATCGTATGATTTTATCTAAAAAGCATATTTTGCAAAATTAATTATGTTATTATACTCGTATATGAAGGTGAAATAAAGAATAACATGATTAAAAAAATTGTATAATTTTTTGTAAAAAGCTTATTTTGCAAATTAATAATGTTACTCTAATCTTCAAATAAATATATATGAAGGTGAGATAAAGAATGGCATGATTAAAAAATCGTATAATTTTGTAAAAAGCTTATTTTGCAAATTAATAATGTTACTCTAATCTTAAAATATAATAAATATATATGAAGGTGAGATAAAGAATGACATGATTAAAAAAATTGTATTAATGATGTAATTATAATCTTAAAATATTAAGGTGAGATAAAGAACCGCATGATCCATATTAAGGTGACCAAGTTCAGAAGTGGTGTAATTTTAATAATAATCAGTTTTCGCTAATTCTTATTATGTTTAGTAAATTATGATTCAGTAGCGTTTTAAAAGTTAGCAGAGACATCCATCAATTCCTCAAGTGAAATTCTTTCAAAATGTAAGTATTTGTTTTAAAAATTATTTTACTTAAAATTACTTGTATGTTATTACTAATTTGTACACAGTTTTATTTCACACAAAAATAATTTACATACAGTCTTATTCTACACAAAATAAATTTTACGCATTATTTAAAATTACTTTTAAATTATTATTAATTTGTACTAAGTTTTATTTCACACAAAAATATTTTACATACAGTTTTATTCTACACAAAATAATGTTTATACATTACTTATAAATAAACGAAGTGAAAGCAATTATGTTACACTTGTACTAGCATAGTTCATATAACATTTTTAAATATGTATTATGTGTTTGGTATATCAGAATTTTTTATTAAGATATTATAACTTACTATTGCTTAATAAAGCAAAGTTTGATATGATTTAAATTAATTAAAACTACTATTATTACCAAATAAATTAAATATCAAACCATTTTAGAAAATATAAAAAAATTAAAATTAAAAATGTTTCATTTCATACACTTTATAAGAATATTATTATTTCAGGAATATTGGAAAAATTGAATTTTTCAACTATCAAAAAAAAGATTTAATATTAATATCCGCCGCTTTTACAAACTATAACATTAACGAAGAAAATAGAATTTATAAACTACAAGATAAACCACTCATTGTTACGCCAGAGGGTAGAATAACGTTAATGAATTATCATATATACGAAAAAACAAAATATTTATTGAAAATTGTATTTAAAAATAATCCTATACGACTTGATACGGTCTTAAATGAATTAGAACAATCTATGAAAAATAATTCAAATAATTTAACTGTAAATTATTTAAAAACTCATTTTAATAATAAATCAATAATTTTATGGAATGGTAGTACAGATAGAAGTATATTATTAAGATTGGGTATTGATTGTATTATGTTTAATTTAACTGCATATGATGAATATAATAATAAAATGTTTTATTTAAAGTTAATAAATTATAATACTAAAAAATTAATATTTATACATAAGCTAGAATACGTTAATAAAAATGGAAGGCTATTATCATTATTTGAGACGCATAATTTAATTTGTAAAAATAACCATAATATAAAATGTTCACATGAACCTATAAGTGATGTGAAATTCACCAAATGTATTGTGGATTTCATTATATCTATAGACAAAAATATTATAAACAATTTTTATGTATAATTATTGATACATAAAATATGTAAAAATATATATTTTTTTTTAATTCAATAAAAATGTTTTCATTATATAAAATTATATATATATATATTATATTCCTAATTTTTTCCTATCATTATAAATATGTGGAACAACCTCAGGAACAGAAAAAATGATGAAGAGTTGTGTTCCAAGTTTGAACTAATGCATTTGACAGACCATACAAGCTTATTAGATACATATATTTTATTATATGTGATGTTAATTTCATATGGATTAAGAAATACCATAATAAAATAATCCATTTTATTTATTATAAAATTAATTCCATTTGTTTATTTATTTTATATTTTTAATTTTTAATTTACAGAACCTGCAATTTTATTATACTAATTTTAGTTATTTTGTTTACAGTTTTACAATTATCAATTATCAATTATCAATTATTAATTATCAAAATATGAAAAGAATAACCAAGTCCACTCGATTAGCAGTATCTGACGATGATCTAGTTGAAATAGAACGATTTAAAAAAATATCAAAAACTTTTTATTTGAAAAACAAAAACAATTTTTTAGATTATACACAATTTTTAAATTATAGTTTAAAATTTTTAATATGTAAATTAAAAGAATTAACTTTAAAAACAGCTCTTAAAATTAATATTTATGTTTATAGCGTGTACGAAAATTTTTTAACTATGGAAAAAAAAGATTTTGCTTTTAAAACTAATAATGAACTTATACAAAATAATTCAGGTTTTTCTAAAATTTTAAAAAAAATGTTCAATAATATATTAGAAGAAGAATCAAATTTTCAAACAAAAGACAGTAGATGGACTTTAAAAAGTATTGATGGATTACAACTAAGAGTCAACCGCGTAAACCCTCTTAAGGCTTCTTCTTATATAGATTTACCAACAAAAATAAAAAATAAAAAAGCTGTAGTAAATGTAAAAAAATAAAGATGAAAAATGTTTTAAATATTCAGTACTAACAAAGTTTTGATAATCGATTACATATAGAAAGATTCAGTATTAAGTATTTTAATTCTATACAATTGTGAACACGTTCGATAGAAGTAATAATAACAATCTAATAGTTTCCAATAAACTAACACTCTTGTAAAAAATTAATAATAATGTGAAAAAACTAAAACTATCAGTGTTACTAAAAACTAAAAATATCAGTGTTACAATATAATGAATACTAAATTTATAAAAATCGTGAATTCTTACTAAAAATGAAGTTCTATAGTTTTTTATATTTTCTTAAAATAAAAACACCGATATTTTCGTAAAATTTACTATACGTGAACACGTTCGATAGAAGTAATAATTGTTAGTTTGTACGCCGACCTAGTACGCAGATGGCAAAGTTCCAGTGACTCTTTGAGTTCCACGTTAAAACGTGTGCTACTATTACGGTTTGTAACGCATTCTAACGATTCGAATCCAAGCAATTGGTGGCTATCATGTCGTAGAATATCATATCGGTGTTTTCTTTAGAGAAAAAAAATCTATGAATTTTAAAACTATGAAATGTTCTGTAGACTCTAATGACTTAAAATTTTACTGAATACATATTTATTTTTTAAATCATAACTTTATTATTAATTTGAAATTAAGATTTATAATTTTCTTAATTTAAGCTTCGTGAAGAACATTTCTAATGTTTTTGGTTATTTAAAAAATGAATTATTCCCGTATTTTGATACATCAAATTATCCGGAAAATCATTATTGTTTTAATGAAAATAATAAAAATAAACCAGGTTTTTTTTAAGGATGAAATGAAGGGAGATATTTTATTAGAATTTGTTACATTAAGACCTAAATTGTATGCATATCGAACAAGTGAAATGGAAAAAAAGGTAAAGGTGTAAAAAAGTATGTTATAAAAAAACATTTATGTTTTTCTGATTATATAAATATTTTAAAATCGTATATTGATCATAATTTTGATATTAATGAATCAGCTTATCGTACTATGAATTTTATCCAATCAAATAAACATATTGTTTATTCTAAAACAGTGAATATGTTGATTTTAAGTGCAGATGATGACAAACGATTTATTATGTATGATGGTATACACACTCTTGCGCATGGGCATTACAAAATTAAATAATTTGAAACATAAAATATAAAAATTGTGGGAAAATAATATTAATTGTTCAAAATTTTATAAATTTAATACCCCAGTATAATCAATAAAAAAAAAATATTTTTTCTATGCATATTTATGTGTTTATAAATAAAAATGTTTACGTACATACACAGAATAACATTAATTTATAATATCTTTTGATGAAATCCATGAATTATGACTTGAATCAAATCCTAACCATGAAACGGTCCGTCTGGTTGGACGACCCGTATCGTAAATAAAATAACACTTGTGTGCTCTGTAATTAAGTTATTCTATTGCTATGTTGAATTATAATTTTATATGTACAATATTGGGGGCGAGTAAAGCGTCGATTTGTGCCGACCAGACTTAAATAAGTGAGTCGGCACAATCGGAGGCGCTTGGGTATTATGGCCGGACCCTATATTTACAACGGTTTTTTATAATAGTTTATATAAATTCACAATACGATCGGCTAAGAAGCCGGCCGTCGTCGGTGCAGACTTAAGTAAGCGGCACTCCGACGACGAACCAGACTCGGGTCGGACAACTTAGTTAAGTGCCGAGGTTGGAGTTGTGGTGACCCTAAAAAGGGCCATTTACTGTTGTCACGCCGGGAGTTGTCGGTCTATCCGGTGATATCGTAGACTGGGCTAGAGGAATGGCGATTGGTTGGCGGCGTCACGGCGTTGTTGATCGGCCGATGCTTGCGTCCGTGGGTAGATGACCGACGGGTCGTTAATCGGCAGTTGAATGGTGTTTCCGGCCGTGGAGCGGCGTCGTCGTCGATATGCGTACGTGCGATGACGTACGCAACCGGGAACGGCAAGGTCGTCAGTGGTCCGCGGACGGATGATGGTTGCAGCCGTGGAACGGCTCTGTCGTCGGTATTCAGCGGTCGAGTAGTGCTTGCTACCGTGAAACGGCGCGGTCGTCGGTGATCGGCGGTCGAACGGCGCTTATAGCCGTGGAAGGGCGTTGTCGTCGGTCCTCGGCGCTTGGTCGATGCTTGCAGCCGTGGAGCAACGCGGTCGTCGGTGGTCGGCGGTCGAAGGGCGTTTGTAGCCGTGGAGCGGCGTTGTCGTCGGTCTTCGGCTGTCGGTTTCTGGTCCTGGTCTTCTTACTATCGGAATGTTTCTTGTAGATGTTGATAGTTTGAAGGCTTGAAGTGGAGTGTCTAAGTTATCGAAATCGTCCGGTATATATACCCTTTCTGATAACTTAGTCAGTTGCTGATTGGTCCGTCGTTTGGTTGTGACAGATGAACACCACACCGTTGCATTGCCGTTTGCCTTTACTCGGTGCTGTTTTCATCTGTCACTTGTTCAGTTTTTTATCTGTCATTTTGTTGGATTTGTTGGTTTTGAAAAGAAACCCTTTTAATTCGTTTTACTCCGTAACAACCATTTAACAAAAATTTTATTTTTATTTCTTTTTATAATACGTTCTACTAGATAAGTGTTTGGAAAATCAGTTTTTAAAAGTTCTTGACTATAAAATCGACCTATAACGATATTATTTTGATCATCTTTTATATTATATGTAATTGGATCTGATTGAAAAACTTTTGAAATGGTAAATATTTCTGTTGACCACTGCGGCTTATAACCTTTATCGAATACATATTTGTTTTTTGAAATTCGAACGATATCATTAATTTTAAATTTAGGTTTATATTTTTTTTTTTGTTTTCATTAATTTTAATTTTAATCGTATAGACTTTGTTCGAGCTTCGTGCGGAGTATATTTAATAGTTGAATGTTTAGTATTATTATAATTATGTATTAAATCAGATATTGAATTACACCAATTATATGAACCAGTTGCTGTAAACTTTTTATAAATTTTATTTTTAATTGTGCGTATTACACGTTCAACTATTGCTGCTTTTATACCACTATATGTCGAATAATGTTTAATATTATATTTTATCATTAATTCTTGAAATTGTTTATTATAAAATTCTGTACCATTATCTGTTTGTAATAACTTTGGATGATTAATTTTTAATATATTTAGCATGCCTTGAGTCACATATTTCGCAGATTTATTTTTTAATGCTTGTACCCAAACATATTTAGTATAAGTATCTATAACAATTAATATGAATTTAAAACCTTGATTATACTTCGAATACGATTGAATGTCAATAAGGTCTGCTTGCCAGAGATCATCCTTGAATAAAGAAATTATCTTTCGTCTAGGAAAGGTTTTTCTAGCAGGTTGATGTAACTCATCTGCAATTTTTTCTAATGCTGTCATTTTCAATTTTTTTGTATTCAAAACATTATTTTTCCAAATGGATCAATATGAATGAATCAATCAATATGAAGGTAAGCGTGTGGGTCGTGTCGTACCAATGATAAAAAACATTTCCACGTACGGCCTCGAAAAATCAAAAGAATGAATATTGATCAACTACAAGAACTTCGACATACAATAAATAAAGCACTAATAGCTCAACAATATCACTGAGAGTTGGCTTTAAGTGATCAGTATATGCCATGAATCCGTGGACTATACTATGTTGATATTACGCTTTGGAAATTAATTGACCAGTCTAATGTCGAGTCTATTTCAGTATGTTACATATATTCTACGCTAGATAATTTAATTTTATAACTTTAAACTTATCTTTTTAATGATTTTATGTGATATAAATAATAATAAGTTTTTTTAATTAAACATTTCTTTAATTTTTTTTCTTTATACAATAAGTTTCCTCTCACGTAATTCTTCTAATATAGATATAATTTCATTATTAACACCTGTATTACCAGCATTTTGAGATGAAATTAAAAGGTTTAATCTCGTGACTAATTCATTCGGATCGTCATAATAAACTAGCTGTGTGTTGGGTATTACGTCTTTATATAGACTTGAACCTATTTGATCAGATCGTAACGTTTTCCCGAAATCTATTAAGTCCGAGCTATTTCGTAATTCTTCTATAGAATGTAATGAACTATTTTCTAGTGATAAGTCGTCAAGAGATTTACTAACGTTTAATTTATCGTTAGACTTTGAATACTTAAATTTTTTGTTTTGAAGTGTTGGACTGATTAAAGGTTTACTTCGTTTTTTTATTTCATTTATGTTATCAGACTCTTCCATATTCGGCATTATATTTTTGTTATTTAAATAATTTAAATAATTTAATTCTTTTCTGATACGTTCGTATAGAGGTTTAACAATAGAAATCCATTTATTAGCACTATTAGCTTTAGGTTTACCATCTGACTTGAAGTGAACTTTTGTAGATTTTAAAATGTCATAATATGCTTCGTAATCATCATATTTATAATTTGACGGATTTTTTTCACACAATAAAGACCAAAGACCACGAGTCCACGGGTAGCTCTTATCCAAAACCTTTAAATTATTGTTACTGATGGTTACAGGATAATTTGATATTTTAAGTTGTTCATCTTTTTCATCATAATGTAACCCAAACGATTTGTCATAAGTTCTACTTTGAGGAGAAGCATTTAAAAAGTGTTCTAAGTCTGATGATACATCATCTTCTTCATTACTATATCCACCAATATTAATATTCTGAAATTCTGGTTCGTTGTTCATATTTGTTTTTTCTATAATTGTATTAAGGGGGTCAGTTATTGGTTTAAATGTTTCGCGAAAATAATTATTAGAATCTATAACACCTCTTTTCATGTCTAAAACTTTACGTTTTATGTTTTTCTGACAGGATATTAAATTATTCAATAAAACTTTTTTTTCACTCATTTTAAGTAGAAATAATTTAATGTTGAATGTTTGTACACAGTCAGTCAAATGTAGTCAAACCAAAAATACTTTCATATTTAAACATACATTTTAATTAATTTTTATAAATGTATGGAAACCACATCTGTATCTTCCTTGATCCATTTCACGAGTTTTATCAATTACTATAAATCCGTAATCTTCACGGTTCCAACATAGATGACACATTTTACGAAACTCTATAAAATCGATATCTGAGGAACAATGATCGTCGAATATATGTCGTAGATTTTTATCATCTTGCTTGAATACTATTAAAAAATTTGTGTTGTCTCTTACTAACTGTTTCGGTATTTTCGAATATGTCTGTGCTAAGTAAAAAATAGAATTTGCACCAGAATGTCTTCCCATACTGAAGTATTCACGAATAGGTGTTTGATTATCACAAATTACATCATCGAATATAAAAATTGAATTTTTTTTAACTAAACTAGGTTTTATAACTTGATCCGCATTTGTAAATGTGTAAAAATTAATTCCTTTAATACTATCTATCAAATTTTTTAATAACACATATTTTTCTTGATTTGGTGTTTTGGAGTATAAATAAATGTTTTCAAATTTTACACCATTTCTATGAGTTATAAGATTAAACATAACATTTGTTTTTCCGGATCCTGAAGGTCCTACAAGTATTCCGCGAATACTGTCTGGTAACAATGATCCATGCCTTGACGGTCTTTTAGTGATTTGTGCATCTACGTTTTTAATGTTTAATTTATCTTTTTGCTCGATTAATTTCATTTTTAATATAAATACTATGTAATTTTAAAACATAAAACCAGTTATATATAAAGCGTTCAACTTGTAAGCAAAAAAATGTTAAGACTGGTAGAGGTTTCTTAAATACTGTTATAAATAGACTTCCATTCGAAGTTCATGTACCCGGGTATCAGTTTTGTGGACCAGGTACAAATTTAAAAAAGAGATTAGCTCGTGGAGATAAAGGAATCAACCCCTTAGATTCTGCTTGTAGAACACACGACATTGCTTACGAAAACAGTAATAATTTAGATATTAGACATAAAGCCGATAAGTTATTAGAAGAACAAGCTTGGGAAAGAGTTAAAGCAGGTGATAGTTCTAAAAAAGAAAAACTTGTTGCATATGCGGTGGTAAACGCTATGAAAGCTAAAAGAAAAATCGGTATGGGTTATAAATGTGTTAATGAAAAAATGTTGCTGGCGGCGAAGAAAAAAAATAAAAAAACGAAGAAAAATGGTAAGAGAACAATTTTAACACCGAACCAGTTGGGAGGTGCATTACCGTTAGCGTCAATATTAGCAGGGTTATCGGCTTTAGGAAGTTTAGCTTCTGGTGCTTCAAGTGTATATAATGCTATTAAAAATCGTAAGAAGGGTAATGGTTTATATTTAAACAATTCTAACGGAGCAGGTTTGTATTTGAATCCGAAAGGCTTAGGTGCGAAAAAAAAAACGAGGAAAAGTTAGCGTTACCCGACAGAGCTCTTACCAGTGAAGATATTATAAAATATGTTAACAAGTTGAAAATTAAACATTTTCGTGGTGTCTTTTCACGAGACAACTTACCTAAAAAACTGTATAAAATCGAGTGTGCAATAATTAATCTAGACTCCTCTTTGGCGACGGTACTCACTGGGTTAGTTATTATCGGTTTAAAGATAAAATTATTTATTTTGATCCGTTTGGTGATCTTGCTCCTCCGATTGAAATACAAAATTATTTTAAAGGTCAAAATATTTTGTACAATTATACAAATTATCAAAAATATAATACATATATTTGTGGACATTTGTGTATTGAGTTTTTACAATGGATGAACCAATTATTGTGAGGATGTCAGGTAAAAACGGTTCACTAACAACGACTTTTTCTCCTGTAATAAATGTACATGGAAGTTCTGAAATTGCTCTTGTATATTTAAAGTCAACTTATGCTTTTCCAAATAAGGATTGTGTTCACATAAACGGAACAAATAATAGTATGAGAATATCTAATGGAACTAATACGTTAGAAGTTAAAATCATTAATGGTTATTACACGATTCAAGATATAAATAAACATATTTGTGATATAATTGCAAAATCTACTTTATTTAATAATAACGTTATTATATTTAATCTAACTAGTATAGGTTATAAATGTAGAATTAAGTGTAACTTTGATATTGATTTTAATGTTGAAAACAGTTTAACAAGCACGTTAGGGTTTGAAAAAAAAAATATCATGGTTTCACTAATGAAAATTTAAATTTATATTATCTTCAATCAGGAAAAATCGAATACAATATTAACAGTACTAGTTCTATAAAAGTCATGTGTAATATAGCTAAAGGCTCATTAGACAATGGACAGCAATCTCATTCAATATATGAATTTTTTCCTCAACCGATTTTAGAATAAGAAATAGTCGAATCACCGAATAATTTAATATATTATAAACTTAAGACAGCAGTTATTAAAAAAATAAAAATTGATTTAGTCGATGAGGAAAATAATCCTATTCAAAACTCTGACGCAAAAGTAACGATTATTCTACATATTAGAACTATTAAATCTTAAAAAAAAAAACGGTGATATGAACGAATCAATTACTGTGAGCTTGTCTGGTAAAATGACATCTTTGTCATCAACTTATTTCCCATCGATTAATTTACAAGAAAACTCGGAAATTGCGATGTTATGTTTACACACATATAATACGTTTCCGAACGTGAATGAGACGAATAACAATATTCGAATTATTACACCTACACATAATTTAGATATTAAACTCCCTTTTGGCTGTTACGAGATTGAAGATATCACCCAATATATTTCTAGCAAAATTCATGAAGATAATGAACGTATAAACAGTGTGATGGATAATAATAAAAAATATTATGACCCTATAGATTTTACTATGAACACTGATGTCACTCGTATGAAATGTGTAATTAATTGTAACTATCCAGTAGATTTCACAATCGAAAACAGTCTAGCGAGTCTATTAGGTTTTAAAAAGAAATTGTATGGAAATGAAGGTTTTACACATTTTAGAGCATCGAAAAATATTGATATAAACGCTGTTAATTCTATAAAAGTCTTGTGTAAAATAGCAAATGGTTCATTCGATAATGGTATACAATCTCACTCGATTTATGAATTTTTTCCTCGTGAAAGGTCGGGTGCTAAAATAGTCGAGTCACCAACAAATTTAATTTATTATAAACTTAATACTGAAGTTATTAATACTATAAATATCAGTTTAGTCGATCAAGAAAATAATCCTATTCATAATTTCGAAGAGAAAATAACAGTTGTGTTACACATTAGACATTGTAAATCTTGAAAAAATGGGTTTAATATTTAAGAATATAAAGCAGTTGCAAGCAATCAAACCGATCAGTTGTTCAACTGAATTATCATCAAAAGTATCGAAAAGAAAACCAAGAAATATAAAATTAACTCGTAAAAGCAAACAAATATTAAAACAGTTAGGATTCAAATTAAAACAAAATGCCCGATAGTAATATTTTAGATATTGATTCGAATTATAATACAGATTCGAAAATTAGTAAAATTGAATATCATTCATACATTCCGTATACAAATTCGTTTAAACCTAACGATGAAATACGAATTGGGGTTCAACAAACAGATGTATATCCGTATTTACATGAAAGTTTCCTTTTTATCGAAGGTAAAGTAGAAGATCCACTCAAAGTAAATTTATCAAATAATGGATTATCGTTTCTATTTGATCAAGTCCGATTAGAGATTAATGGTGTAGAAGTTGATAGAACCCGTGTACTAGAAATAACCAGTTCTTTAAAAGCATATTTATCATGTACTTTAAACAATTATTATAGTTATCATAATGCAGGTTGGATTTTACAAGATAGTAGTATAGTGAATGATAGTGGAGAATTTAGTTTTTGTATACCGTTAAAATATTGGCTGGGGTTTTTTGAAGATTTTAAAAAAATATTGATAAATGCTCGTATAGAATTAATTTTAACGAGATGTAATAATGATTTAAATAGTTTACATACTAAAGCACTTAATTCAGCAACAACCGGTTCTATAACACTCAATAAAGTAGTTTGGAAAATCCCACATGTTACTGTAGATGATTCAGAACGGTTAAAGTTAATGAAAATCGTAGAAAAAGGTAAAAGTTTGTTTATTCCATTCAGATCGTTTGAAACTTATGAATACCCCGAGCTCGGTAAAACTAAAAACGTGGTTTGGAATTTAAAAACTGCCTCAAAATTAGAAAAACCTCGATATATTATAATAGGTTTACAGAAAAACCGGAAAAACAATATTGGAGTTGATGCTAGTTTTTTTCAACATTGTAAAATAACTAACATTAAAGTTATGCTAAATTCTGTTGTTTATCCGTACGATAATTTAAACTTGAATTTTGATAGAAAAAATTATGCAGTACTATATAATATGTATGCATCGTTTCAAGAATCGTATTATGGTAAAAATGAAGGTAAACCAATATTAAGTCCAGCTACTTTTGAGTCTAAGGCACCGATTGTCGTGATAGATACTTCAAAACAGAACGATTCAGGTACAGCTTCTACTGTTGATGTTAGTATAGAAATTGAAGCTTTGGAAAATCTAGATGGTGTAAGTGCTTATTGTCTTTTAATACATGATCGTATTGTAGAATATGTACCTATTAGCAGAGAAGTAAAAAAACTTGTGTAAATGTATTATCTTAATTTTTTTTAAATGACTGTATACTTAAAATAAAAATGTATAAAATAAAATTTTATGTGTTTTGTGGATATCATGTGTGTGAAGTATAATTGTGTGTATTTTTTTTTAAGTATGTGAATGTTTTGTGTGAAATAAAAATAGTGTGTAAATTTAAAAAAATGTTGTTTATTTTTTACACGGTGAAATATGGTGAATTTTAACCGCTAAACTGGTAGTAGTGAAAATATGGTATTAAAAATACCATATCAATTAAAATGTAAAATTAAAAAATTGCTTTAATAATTATTACAAAAAATAAAATGTTATATCCACAAATAAAAATATTTATCACAACAAATGTTCTCTTTTCGATATTTTATACACCTTAAAAATATGTAGAAATTGCTGCTTGGAGCAATATTTTTTCAACGGAAATTTTATTTTTGGTTACAGAACAAAAAAAATTTTAAATATTTGGATTATTTTTTTTTACACGGTAAAAATATGTAGAAAACGCCCCTTGGAGCAATATTTTTTCCCTGTAATTTTTATTTTTGGGTCCAGAACCCGTATTTTATTACTACTTATATATATATATATTAAAAGTCACTTGAACAAATTATAAAAAAAAAATAAAAAAATAAAAAAATATTGAAAGACTATACGCACAGACGACTGGAATCAGACTGATTTCATCTCGATTTCACTGTGCTATAGAATAACCCACGCGACACTGGCTTAATAATAAGATTGACCTTGTAGTGATGAGAAGGTGTTAGTGTGCATAACAACAGCAATATATTAAGAGACCTGTATCGACATGTTTGTTCACGTCTAAACGGCAGGTGATAACTATTATGCAAGTGATTTTCTCATGTTTAACAGTAAAAACTTCGACAAATCTCTACAGGTCTGTTAAATGTCCTTGGAGTAAATCTCTGGACAATGTTAATGCTTTTGAACAGGTCATATAATATAAGGATGAAGAATGACAAGCACCGTGAGCAAACATGTAATCAGTGGCGCCGAACTCAATTTTTATAGGTGGGGCAAAGTACAAAAATTAATACCTACCCTACCCATACACCTAACAATTTCACCTAACCCTTTCACAACTGAAAAAAAATGGTCATCAAATTTTTCTTTGTTTCCCCGTCCCACCACCCCCGCCCCTTATATATATATATATATATATTCTTCTATATACGTTTTCTGTACCTGCCCAAAATGGAAAAATTATACTGCCTCACCGTGCCACCAATTTGACAAGAATTGACAATAACAGTGTACACAGTATACTAAATGGTTCAAATATGTGTTATTATAACAGACAAACATTGAAATGTCGTGTTTACTTTAATGACGAAAATATACATTGGAAACCGGAAGTATTGTTTAAATATTTCAACTACATTATTATTTCTTATATAATAGTGCAGATGAATAAAATATACACGCAGTTATTATTAAATTTGTATTATTTATTCAATTGATAGGTATTTATTAATCAGTTTTTGAAATTAAACACTTTCAAGTTTCAACAATTTAACTTTAATAACCCTAACCACCTAGCACTTACTACCCTAACCACCTAGCACCTACCACCCACCCACCCACTTTCAAAAGTGGGGCGACCGCCCCACCTGTATATAGGGCTCGGCGCCACTGCATGTAATAATAGAATATGGTCGTCTCATTAAGATAACAGATAAGAGGTATCGTATATGCGGTAACGTAATCAGGTATATTAATTATGGATATGCGATAGCGTGGTGTCGGTTAGACGATGTTGGTTAGCTGATAACGCAAGCAAGTTTATGGACGGTGACAATGATTGTGAGAGTAGGGATGGTGGTTCGGGGAGGGGTGAAAACATGTCGACAACGTTGATGATCGAGATTTGGGCGGCGCTAGTGGTGGCGGGGGCTCCACAGCGGAGGCGGCGGGTAGGGCGGCGGGCGGCGGTGGTGGGCGGCGGCGGTGGTGGGCGGCGGGCGGCGGAGGCGTTGGTGAGGGTGAGGGTAAGGGTGAGTTGATGAGTTGGTGAGGGTGGCTAGCGAGACGTTTTGCTGGCCCCCCCACGATTTTTTGATTTTTGGAGAGGAAGGAAGGTCGTGCGAATTTCCAAACCAGGCGTGCGAATTCGTGCGAATTACGTGCTAAATATTTGCATAATTTGTTTATGGATTTTTCTTTGGGGGGGGGGCTGACCAAACGTACGTTTCATCCGACTAGACTTGATTTTATTATTTACACTTATTAAGACTCCTCCTACCCTGTTTAAGTTGCTCGTATAGGAATTACGGTCTAACCGAAAAATATTATATCCAGACATTCCCAATTATGAGTCTGAATTATCCGCATGCATCCAAGTTTTTGCAAGCACAAAAGCATCGTAATTTAGACAATAAACATTTCTTTTAACTAAATCTAATTTGGTCCGAAGACCACAACATTTTGGTAATGAGTGAAAAATGAAAAGTTATTTACATTGCGTTCAAGAGTTACATTATTACAAGACCTATTATTACTAACATATAGTTACTTCTCTTGTAGTGGGTAATTAGTTTTTTTTAGCCAAAGAAGGGTTACCTTTTCCGAATCTAATGATGAATTATCCAACATCACCTGATTCTCTTTTCTGGCTCAATTCCAATCTCAAAGGAAATAAATGATCTCGTTGAGTTTTTGTAAGATCTTCTTCAATCCAAACTGAACGCCAACGAACATCATTTTTTAATTTCGATTTTGATTTTAGGATATCTTATACATCTGAAGAAGATTTGAACTCCACCAAAATTGGACGTGGTGTTGCACCTGGTTTACTGTTCCTTTTTGCGTAATAGACAACCGAATTTAAAGACAAGACTAAGATAGCATTTACAATTTTCAAGGGATCGTCTTTTGTATTAACAGAATTTTCTACAAAATTAAACATTAATAATTTATTAGCCTTGCATGATGGATAATCTATCTTGGACTTATTCAATCACTTCAAAATTAGAAGTCATCACCGGTGTATAAGAGCATATTTTTTAAAGTGTCTATAGACGACGAATTTAGAGAGTATCAAAATTAGCTAAAATTGTGACTTGTTCATTCTTAACTGCGGTTAGTTCCGCTGTCAAGCTTTAAACGCTGATGTAAAAGTTGATTCCCGTTATTGTAATTTTTTATCGATATTTTTAAGCTTTTGAATCTTTTTAAGGAATTTCAAACATCATCTAGAATAACTTTTTCAGAAGAATTCGTATTAATAGTTTTCTTTATTGGAGTATTATATTTTATATTATTTGAAGAACTCATTCTGACTATACGAAAGTACTAGGTAATAATAATGTACAAATTGAATAGCTCCGTCAAATGTTACTAGACGCCTTCACTATTACGGTCGACTCCTAGATGGGGGTTAATTATAGTAGCGATGAAATTAGAATTGAGCAAATATATTTTTTGAATATTTCAGTTTCAGGTTGGTACCTACCTATATGATTTTAACCATGATTTTATGAATTCAAACTGGTTTTAATAGATTTAAAACACTTTATAACATAAAATATAAGAGTGAAAAAATAGTTAGGTTAGTACTTTGTTATGAAATACTTAACTTAGATCATTTGTTATTACAATTCTTATTGTATATTGAGTGTAATGAGACATTTTTATAGATTTTTAACACAATGCAATATCATTATTTCAAATTCATAGGCGCAACTAGACATTTGAACTAGGGGGTGCTTAAGCTCCATGTTTTTATGTAATTGGTCAGTTTACCCTTCCCCACCCTTCTCACCATTATTGGCCTATATGTAAACAAAACCACTTAAACAAAACAAAAACACTAAAAAGTAATTTTGTTGGTGTGATTTTTAAATGTATTTCTTAAATATTAATATATATATATATATATATATATATATATATATATATATATATATATATATATATATATATATATAATAATCTAATAATAAAAAAATGTTTAAATGATATTTTTAGTGGGTGCTAATTTTGACAAAGGGGGTGCTAAGGACCCAAAGCACCCCCCCCCCTAGTTGCGCCAATGTTCAAATTACAAATTAATTGTTTGATATACCTACTAAATTAGATGGAAAATTGGAAAGTAACAAATAAAAATGTTAGTAAGAATAAAAACGTTTGCTTAAAAATGGGCTTTTAAACTGACCGAGTAAACACATAATGCTCTAATTAAAAAAATGCTGCAGACAGTACTCGGAAAGAGGTTAGGTACCTAATAGGTAAACTGTTTAGTGTTCTTTGCATCTCGGAAAGGATTGAATTTTAAAGAAAGATTCTGAGCAAAGCTTTAGTGCAACTTGCAATACCTGGAAATTAATTTCGGACTTTCGGAGGGGGTTGTAAGCTAAAATTTGTGGTGTTCTAATTTTACTATAATATTGTATGAGTAATTTAATTTAACGTCACACTAATTGTATTGCTAAATGCTAAAGAACCTTTAAAATGATTAATGAGGAACATCAATAGGTACTAACCTCTACGTAGACCCCAATTCTCAAATGTAAATTTTCTTCTTTTTATTAATTCATGTCCAAATATTGTTGTCTTATCAGGTATCGAAGATACAACTATGTATAAATTTGGTTTTTTAAATTTTTTGTATTAAAATTACTTGTTCACAGTTAACTTCGGTAGATGTTTTAACTACGTATACTAGGCGACACAATTGTCGCACAGTGAAACATTTTTATCGCCTAGTGGGTAATATTTTTAGTAACTGGGTGACATCAATTTTATTTTAGATCCTGAATGAAATAAAGAAGCCTATATAAGAATCGGCAATCTACAAGCGCCCGCAATATTATTTGCTTATACTAATCGGTCGGCATAAAATTCATACTTTAAGTGCGTGTAACAAAACTATAGTTTATTCAATCTTTATGTAACTTTGGACAGGAATATCATTTTTGTTTTGATTTGCCTTTATTCTTCATAAATAAAAATTGTTAAACAAAAAGTTTTAAAAAAAATGCAAAAAAGTAATCATCTGGATTTGTGATTTGATCTTGTTAACCTTAATACACCAGTATTAACGCGCTACCAATTGCACCGTTATTTTCGGATAAAATACGTTCGGATGAAATATTTTTCGGATAAAATACAGTTCTGATGAATTATTTTTCGAATAAAATATGATTCGGATGAAATATTTTTCGACTACAAAATTTTCAAAGTAAATACGTTCGGGTTAATTATTTTCGTCCAAAATAATTTCGGAAATAATACGGTTCTGACGAATTATTTTTCGGATTTAATACGGATCGACTGAAATAATTTTCGGATTAAATACAATTCTGACAAAATACTTTTCTGATAATATATTTTTCGGATAAAATATTTTTCGGTTAAAATACGTTTCTGATCTAATATTTTCGGATGATTTACGCGTTCCCGATATAAAGCGTCGATTGAGAACAAATGTATGTTAGTACAAGAAGTTGACTTCGTACAAATTATCAGTACAACGCATATAAATCAATGTAATAATTTCGTAATGAGAACAAGTGAAATGAGTTTAAAATCAGATCGATTTATTTTAAAATTAATTGAATACATAGTCAAATTTCAGTGAGTTTCGAACATTTACGTCCGTACGCTAACGTTTAGGTTCTATCAAATAAAGCACACGGTGGAGGCGGAGGTCCACCGTTGTAACCACTTAAAATTGCTTTAAATCCTGGATAAGACTGGCCGCATTTACAGGTACAATCGTAGTCATCTGAATCAATAGAATTCACGACAAATCCAACTCCATTTTTTTTTGCAAATGCTCCCTGAAAATGTCAGAAGACAATGCACGTAGAAAATAATTAAATATTTAAAAATTATGTGTAAAGTATTACTTTTTCGAATAAAGTTTGAAGGGTATCCGCACATATGGAAGTTTTTAACTCTTGTACGTTTTTACAGTACTATAAATAAAATTAAAAAAGTTATGTTACGTTATTCATACATTTTTAAGCCGTAATAGAGATGTTCATTCAAGTGATTTAATTTGCTTAATTATTATTATTTATCTACAATATATTATTTTTGGGACTTGAAGCAGTCGACAAATATATCAATATTACATCAGTGGAAGTTAAGATCAATCAAATATTTGATTTCTTACTTTAAATCATTAAATAAGTAGAAAAAACAATTGGTGAGTCTAGTACTTGGAAATTCGGAACATAGAAAATATCTATCGAAACTTTTTGTGCAATAATATTTGTTCCCGATTTAGGTTTTTTTTTAAACTGTTCTTTAAACTGATTAAATAATGAAATCATTTACCTTTTTTTTAAAAATATTTTATACACTAAGCATCAACATCTTTACCCAGGGGTCTCTGTAAATTGCGTCCCATTTCAAATTTTTTATGTGAATTGCGGCCCGGGTAGATTTTATACATACGTAAATTGCGGCCCATGTATATTTTATACATATGTAAATTGCGGCCTGGGTATGTTTCATATATACGTAAATTGCGGCCCGGGTATATTTTTGTACATATGCCTATCTAACTATTTCTTATTAATATGTAAATTACGTCTAAGCCTTTTTTCCGCAAAACCAATATTTTCCTTCCCATTTTTCAGACTCAGGACTATAACTATAACAGACTTAAAACTATCTATACAAATATTATTATCATCAAGTTTCAAAAAATACTTACACGTTTTAACTGTGCAACACCAACGTTGAATATCATTGTTTAGAAATTTATGAAAACGAAATTTGAAACCATCAACTATTTTCAACGTTTTATTCCTTTCACTTTTCATAACGTCCATTTTTATTAGATTGAAAAAAATACTGTAAACTGTAGAGCAACCACAGATATATGAAACAACTAGATAGCCGACTCAACGAATAAAATTGAAGTCTAGAATCCATATGCGAACAGGGAAAAATATGATTGATTAATTCATGACATTTTATATTATTCCATGAAATATAATTTTTCTGTGATTGAAACCAAAGATATAATATAAAAATGTTGTTTTATATATCAGTTATCTTTTTATATGGATTCGGATTGAAACACAATTTTTCGATTATAATTTATAAACTATAAACTATAAAGTGCAATTCAAGTAATTCAACATCATGGTGATTTCTTGTTCTGTATCTGGTTGTGTCAATTGGAGACTGAAAGGAAGCAAAGTTCATTTTTTTTCGTAAGTTCTCGGGACGCAATTTACGTATGTTTTAAAAATACTCGGGCCGTAATTTACGTATGTTTTAAAAGTAGGTACATGGGCCGCAATTTACGTATGTTTTAAAAGTCCGCGGGCGGCAATTCACATAGTATATGACCATGACCGTACTTATAGGGGCGCAATTTACTGACTCCGTTACCCAGGACCAACTACATTAAAGACTTTTTCTACTTACAGTATTTGAATATGAATTACAAAAGGGATTTGTACCTTTTGGAATACCATAATTATAAAATACGTAATGGAGCTTGGATGAAGGGACACCCGCTTCATCTAAGAAAGCTTTCATCGCATCCTCAAAAAAAAAAAAAATAAATAAATAAATAAATAACGTTTCTTTTTTTAATTTTATGGTTTGCAAAAAAAAATTTTCTTTTACCACAGTATTATTACTATTTCCAGATAATGGATAAGTGCCAGTTTTTGTAAAATCGTCGGTGCATTTATTCAAATCCTTTAGGGTGGCCACGTAAAAGTCAACTGAAGGGTCTAAACATTTGTAATCCATCCCTAATAGAACAATGTAATTTAATTTTTTAAACATTTTTTTAATATTGATGAAATGATCATAATCAGGGTCCGGATTTCATAGCATTTGCTAATTATTATAGAATACAGATAAAAATAGCAGGGTGGACTATAAATTTGTTTTATACACCTGGGACTCTAAATATGAAATTTTATTTTGCTATTTTTTGCATATTTGATGCATTTTAGATTTTTAGTTCTATTTTTAAAGTGCTGGTACCATTTTTCTTTGTGCCGAGAAAAATTGTGAAAACTTACCACATTTTTGTTTCGTAATTAATTTATAAATAATATTATAGTTGTAGGAAAACCATATTAAACAAGTTAGTCTATTTTTAAGAAGCTCGAAAATATCGAATATTAAACATTTTATGCCCTCTAATCTGTTTCATTTATATATATATTTCATTACTGTTTAGATTTTACTATTTCCTTTAAGTTATACGTATTAATTCAAAATATACAAATTTAAACCACCAGTAAAAGATGATAATTTCAAAAAAATGTGTGTTTTTTTTTTTGTTGCTATTTTTGATATTTTTAGGGCATATTACAGCGCATATTTTAAGGATTTTTCGGTCATATTATAGCGCACATTTTAGTACTTTTTGGTGCTATAAAATCCGAACCCTGATCATAATCAATTTAAATCACGTGATTCAAGCATATGGGGTTTTTCCATGAATACAATCGGCTATTATGTAAGAATAATATAAGAAATTATTTTCTATACAGTACACACATATTATTTATTAATTTAATGAATATATCAAGATTTAAAGGAAATTGGCATTTATTTCGAGAACTCACTTTGATGTTATTTAAACCTTTTTTCCTCTGCATATTTGGTCTAAATTCGTATTGCGAGACTTAAACAAAGTCCGTGGTTTTTATAAACTTTTAATATAAACCCGAAATGTATAAGACAAATATGAACTTTTGTTTTTATGTTTTTAAAGTTTAGCTTCATAAAATATTCAACTATTAATATATTTTGTCATTGTAAAATAGTAAAGGCAATTAAAATTATATGTTGCTATGCTACCCATTAAATATATACTTCATTATGGTCTAAACTTATGAATTTCACTTTTCATTTTAATATTAGAGCTTGTCGCTTGTTACCAGTGGCGGCGCTAGGCGTGGGCAGTGTGGGCCATTGCCCACGGCCTCGCCCCTCAAAGGGCCTCGCGTTCTAAAGGGCTTTATAATTAACCATAGAGAAATATGGGAGAAGTATCTATACAAAAATGTTCGTATCTATAACATTATTTTATTTAAAAAAAAAAAATCATAAACATAATAATTACATATATAGGTGAAACAAAAAGCCGAAAAGTCCATTTCTTTTAAATAAAAAAAAAATAGAAACTTCTTATAGTATTATTAATTTAAAAAAATATGTATTTAATTATATAATTATGTCTTAATAAAATTAATATTATATTAAAACTACATTTGCAAATAAAAGGTTAACAATTAGAGCTTATTGCTAAAAGAAATTCTAAATCTTAATAATTATTAAATAACTATTGTAACTTAAATAATGTTTACTACAAACATTTTAAAAAGGGCCTCTTTAAGTCTACTTCGCCCACATGTAAACTTTACCTCGCCACGCCACTGCTTGTTACGGTAAAAGTTCAAATATCGGCGAATCCTAGGATTTACCTTTAAATCATATGTTTTACCGACTGATTTCGGTAAATGTCCGAATTTCGGACATTCACCGATTGATATCAGTAAAACCTAAGACAAACAAAATAGTGTGGTCAAAGCCCGAATGATTTTTGTAGGTCGGACTTATACAGACGAGATTTGGTAAATCTTAGGATAAAAAATCAGTGTTAGTAAAAGTCCGAAATTTTATTATTATTTATTTTTTTTTTACCAATTGCGTGATGTTTTGTTGTTTTATTATTTTAGTACAAATTCATATTATATTATAACATATTAAGAAAAATTTTCTTCGCATATAATGAAGTGGTTTCTAGTGAAATTATTATATTTTAACTCGATCGACTAAGGGAATTTATTTCTCGACTAAAATATTAATCATGATAAATCTATTAGACCTTGACTGTGTACCTATTTATACAATCGATCATCAATCCACATAAGTATATGATTAAAGTTTTTATACCTAATACAATGTGTTGTGCACACAATTTATCTTGCTTACAATTGTGTTTTCATTTTATGATATAGATCAGGTTTAATAGATTTATTTAGTAAATTGATATCCAGGCATATTGGAAATAATTTTACGAGCAGTATTCGTTTAACTACAGTCACTTGCATTATAACTGGGTAAATATGTCCCTTCTACAAAAAATTAATTACTACAAAAATCATTCGGAGTTCGACCACACTATTTTGTTTATCCTAGGTATTACCGATATCAGAGAGAAGTCGGTAAAACCTAGGATTTACCGGCATTCGTACTAAAACGAATATTTATTTGATACAGTGTGGATTATACCAATAATGTGTTGTAATGAATAAAATTATCGGAAAAAATAAAAAAAATTAATCAAAAAATAAACCTTGAAATATAAATTAAATCAAAAAAAAAAAAAAAAAAATTGAGTGTAGACTTATAAAAGAATCGCTTATTTTACGTACGTATGACGTAGATCAAACTTGGAATAACTTTGTTGCATTTATTTTTGTATGAATCATATGGTCAAACTATAATAAAAACATATTGATCATTTTTGTTATTTTCAGATCACAAATTTCAAAATTTTAATTTTATTCAATAGTTGAGAAAAACTCAAAATAATCATTTAATATCCAGATTTTTAGTATCTGATGGTAAACTGCCGCAAAAAAGTAACGTCTTTCATCAATAATGATGATTCAAAATTGTTTGCAAATAATGAGTAATCAATAAAATATCCAGTTAAAATTAAATTAGTAATTTAAATTTATTTCTCCGTGACATATGGTATGATAAATTATCATTGATATGTATAGTTATCTTTTACAGAAAAGTTTAAAATCGCTTTGAGAAAACTAGATCTTTATAAGGATCATTAACAGTACCTTGTAACATGCATATTATTATTATTATTATTAAATAATATTAATACGTATGTTTTCGAGAGCCAAGAACATCTAAAGGTGTAATATGATCACGCACTGGCCAACACACCCGTTAAGGTCTTTCAAAAACGCACAATAATATATTTTATATAAAAATAACTGACCATAGAATAAGTAATTTTATTGTTATTAAAATCATACCATAATCTGGTAACATGTATAATTATAATCAATTAATAAATTGTTAATGAATAATATTCTATATAATACATAAATTGGTTGTATACGCAAATGCAAATGAATACGTAAATAAAATATATATCTATATTAATATTGTAACACACACAAACACACATATATTCACATACATATTTATATTATATTATTTCACACGTCTCTAATCTTCAAATGTAAACCATTATTAATTGTAAAATGCTCATATCCATTATTACATAAATGTATAATGAAATGTAATGTATTAGTCAGAAACATATCATAAGAAATATTAAATAATAACAGGATTTGCCGTACAAATTAAACAATAACAGGATTCGCCCTCATTAACATGACCAGTCTAAATATGCGTGCAGCGCATATTTCCACAACAGTCAGCTTTTCTCGGAGTAGGCCATACGATCATCGTTGTATGGTGAACATACATATCACGAGCAGTATCCAACGACCCGGCAGGGTCGCGCTAAGTATATAAAAAAAAAAAACGCCTTAAAATGAACGCATCGGCAATCACAACGCGCGACAACTGCCGGGTATAATTTTATTACAGGAAGCATCGGAAATCACGAAAAAAAATAGTTGACAATGCATATCTAATTTCTTGTAGAATAATTTAGTTTGACAATGCACCAATCTTATTGGAAATGTTCCGTAGAAGGGAATGCTGCACTTTTTAATCCGATTTGAACATTATAAATGGAGTTATAGCCAAATATATTATGAATTTTTATGGTAAAAAAGAAAAATGTTATTCGATAATATTCCCTGCGGCCCGCATGAAGTTCCCCGCCCACTGAGGAGATACACACACGCGCGTGCTTTGTCATTTTCACTCGGCTGCGCGACGTGCTGCGAACGCGCTACAGCGCTTGCAGCGGCGGTATTTCCAGTTAATACGTAACGGCTCGCGGTGCGATTATAACGCGATAATATCATAAATCATAATAATATTATGTACTATGTATTGTATATGTATATTCAATATTGTTCTTTCTCGCGTCAACCGCTGTCTGTTATGCTCGTCCAGCGTTATACGTCTTATTGACTTCCATAGGCCACTGTATTATAACCTGATATTATTATATTTAATAATAATTCTTACAACAACAACAACAACAACAACAACAACAATAATAATAATAATAACAAAAAAAAATGTGTGATATCCCAACAAAAACACTACGCCAAACTCCGTGTAAAAAAACGCTCAGTATAAAAAAAAACACCTCAAAAAGTTGTGATATCATTTTATAGCTATGTATTTAAACTATTTAGGAATAGATATATTATTATAATTTATGTTAAAATTCACTGCTTATAAATTGAACTTAGCTGGTGACATTATTTAAAACTCATGAGAATTCATTTCGTATTGAGTATACCTACATTTTATCTTTGAAAATGAGTGACACTAATTAAGTGTTATATAAATTAATTGTTATAAATTACTAATTAAGTGTTATAATTTTAAAGTCACCAGCTAAGTTCAATTTATAAGTAGTGAATTTTAACATAAATTATAATAATATATCTATTTCTATATAGTTTAAATACATAGCTATAAAATGATATCACAACTTTTTGAGGGGTTTTTTTTTATACTGAGCGTTTTTTTACACGGAGTTTGGCGTAGTGTTTTTGTTGGGATTCGTTTAACTACAGTCACGTGCATTATAACTGGGTAAATATATCCATTAAAATACGATTTTATGATATTTTAAATGAAATTGTCAAATCAAAAAATGAAAAAATGTTTTGTACATTACTAGTGAAAAATATATTATTGTACTAAATGAAGTCAGAGAATCAAAAGTGGTAAATGTTAAAAAATCAATGCACTATCGGAGACTTAAACAGTTTGACATTGTTTATATTGGCGGAGAAGAAAAAGTCATTGCTCCCATTAATTATGGCTCCGAATAAATGCGTTACTATGTGCGCCATAATGAGTTGTAACTTGTATGAAATTATTCAAGAAGCTCATATTGCAACAGGTCATGGATGTTAAAACCGTATTGTGTATGCTATTAATAGCAAGTACAAAAATGGTAATGTTGAGGCTAAATATTTATTTAAAACTATGTGAACCGTGTCGAAAAAAACAGTATTCCTAAAAAAGGTCTTAAAATCAAACCTATTTTACACACAGAAATGAACTCGCAATGCCAAATAGATTTGATTGATTTGCAGGGAAATCCTAATACAGATTATAAATTTATAATGGTGTATCGCAGGGGCGGCCAAACGGTCGATCGCAGACAATTTCAAAGTCGATCATGTTAGAATTTATATTTTAGGGACACGCGCATGAAAATTAATCGACGTTGTAGTGATAAAATTGTCGATAAGTTTTATCTGTATAATTTTTATCTTTTATTCTGGTTTCGTATATCAAATGTTTATCGTTCACGCATGTTCATTTCTCTGTGTTCATTCGGTGTCTGTTGCATTCAATTTTTAAAAACGTATTTATGTTCTTCAAAATTTATAAGTATGAGTGCACATAAGACACAAAAACTATCATTTTCATCGAGAATGGGAAATGGGTTTTTTTTTTACAATGCTGAAAGTGTATATGTTTGATATGTCAAATAGCAATATACACATCAAAAAAAGGTAATCTAGAAAGACATTTTAGAACTACGCATTCAAAATTTGATATAGATTTCCCTCCTAAAACCGAAGTACGTAAAAAACAATTAGAAAAATTGAAACTTGAAATTTACAAACAACAATTGATTTTTATTAAACCAGTTTTAAAATCCAAAGCAGCAACAATTGCTTAATTTCGAATTAGTGGTGTTAAGCTAAGAATAAAAAACCATTCCAAACTGGTGAAATAGTAAAACAAGCTTTTTTAGTAGGCGCAGATGCTTCATTTGAAAAATAACGACATTGAAAGTATTTCTACTCAATTAAGCAATTTGTTTGACATGGATTCTACAAAATTTGAATCTGAAATTATAAAAATCAAATCAGATATATTCCTCAAAGCTCGCGATTCTGAAACAAAATTTTGGAATTTACTGAGTGAAGAAAACTATCCGCGTTTGAGGAATGTAGCTTTGCAGTTACATACTTACTTTGGATCTAGAAATTTGTGCAAAACAACGTTTTCTCACATGAAAATGATAAAAACATAATACCGAGCTACACTCTCTGATGACCGTTTTGAGCAGTGTCTTCGATTAGCAGTTAACAACTATTCGCCAGATTACGATCAACTGGTCAACGAAATGCATTCTTCAACAATGCCCAGATCAATATAGTCATATGTTAATTAGACTTAAGTAATTAGATTTCAGAAATTATTATTTATTATTTTATTATTTTTAGTAATTAGTATTTATCGTTCATAATACTTATTTATTGTTTTTACACATATTTTGAAAGTGTGTTTCTTAATAATTATAGTTATTCAATAATAAAAAAAATTTTCTATGCAAGGCAATCCTCAAAGGTGATGTAGATCGTGACTAAAAAAAGTTTGGCCACCCCTGGTGTATCAAGACCCCTTACAAAATTTGTTTTGACTTTTTATAATTATATATGGTTATAAATTCAACTTATGTCTCAATATGTAATAATAATAATAATACAAATTTATATTAAAATAATGTATAAACTTGAAAATATCACGCAATTAGTAAAAAAAAAAAAAAATAAATAAATAAATAAAATTACGGACTTTTTCTAACACTGATTGTTTTCCTAGGATTCACCAAATCTCGTTTGTAAAAGTCCAAACTACAAAAATCATTCGGGTTCGACCACACTATTTTGCTTATCCTAGGTTTTACCGATATCAGAGAGAAGTCGGTAAAACCTAGGATTTACCGACATTCGTACTTAAACGAATATTTATTTGATACAGTGTGGATTATACCAATAATGTATTGTAAGGATCATCAACAGTACCTAATACTTTTCTAAAAAGCAAGATATCATAAAAAGGCTTTTACGATTTTTTCATAAACCTAAAAAAATTCAAGTATAAATTTCAAATTTTGATACAAAATTAAATAAACGATTTAATTTAGTAATGTTACAACAAAATTATATTATGATTAAATAAATTAAAAAAAAACGTGTTATTTACAATAAATTTTGTTTCATATACAAAATGTCAGTGATACATCATATATATATATATATATATATATATATATATATATAATCAGAAGGGATCTATGAATCTGTGGACATAATAGAATAATAACATTGACCGTTTTAAAATTGTTAAGTAAATTCTTACATGGTTTTTCCGGATTATTGTACATTTCTTTTGCCCACGGTGTAATTATTGTAATACCAACTGAGAATTTCGGGAATGTCTTATGAACCAAATCAATATATGCTTTGACATTTTGAGTATAATCAGGACAATCTGCCAAAGTAACCTAAGAATATAATAATAATGTAATTATTATTATGCTGTATCTATACATTAGAAATTATGCAAAGTTATCTAGAAATATGAATTTAATAAGTAATTGATATAAATAATAAAATCTTAGTTTTTGTTTCATGGTAGAAATTTTTCTTTGACTACTTAAAATGTTTATTCGAAAATAACTAGTTTAAAAATATCTTAGTTTTAATAAAATATTATTGACTCATAAATTATTGTGTATTAAAAAATTGTATTAATACTTACCTCTGGATCCAAAAGTCTACCAAGAATTATACCTTTGACCCCCGGATGTTTATCTAAAAGTGATTTTAATTGATCGATTTCGGTAGTTTGTCCGGCAGCAACATTTTTTACAGCCTCACACCATTCTTTCTGGCCTCCGTGATACAAGTGAACTAACACAGATATATTAGTTTTTATAAGTTGGTCTAGATATCCTGTGGAATTCAATACGTGATTTGTAATTGTGTTCAGTGGTAAATAATTGAAATGTTTGATGAATACTTCCATTTTTTGTTTCATATACAACATTGTGATTATTTTAGTAAAGCACTCATACTATATTACCTTTTACAGTACTATGTTTCTCTCCCATGTCAATAACGGTGCCATTTTCTGCTTTAAGGTACATGTATAAATATGATGAGCATTCCTTTGGTAAGATTCCAACAGGCAAATCCAGGGTTCCACAATCAGCATTATTCATTACATATAAATCGCATGCTGATGGGCCAAGAACTGAAACCGGAATATTTAAACGTCATACTGTCTTCAGTGTTGTTGTTAAAAAAAAAAAATCAATGTGTATGCAATGTTTTATAATTATAAAAAGCTGGTGAGATGATGGTGGTACAAGTTCGTCCTTCGTCCCTTCGGTCCTCGGACAAGATATTGGTGATGAATGTATTAAGTATCCGGAAAGTAAAAATCCGGACCGTAAAATTCCGGAATGTAAAATCCCGGACCGTAATAATCCGGAATGTTAAGTTACGGAATATAAATTCCCGGACAGTAAAATTCCGGAATGTAAAATCCCGGATCGTAATATTCCGGACCGTAAAATTCCGGAATTTAAAATCCCGGACCGTCATTATCCGGAAAGTAAAGTTACGGAATGTAAATTCCCGGACCGTATAATTCCGAATGTAAAGTCCCGGATCGTAATAATCCGGACCGTAAAATTCCGGAATTTAAAATCCCGGACCGTCATTATCCGGAACGTAAAGTTGCGGAATGTAAATTCCCGGACCGTTATAATCCGGAATAAATAACAATGGTTCTCAAAATGTTCAGTAGAAAATTATAAATGATTTTTTTCAAATTGTGCTAAGCCCAGATAGCAAAAATGTTATGATAATAATACTAAAATATTATTAATGCATTACATCTAAAATAATATAATTAAAATAATATAGTACTATTTAATTATCGTTACATTTTTTATATTATTCGAGTAATGGAAAAAAAATCATATTATATTATTTTTTTTATAACTTAATTATTATTATTGTTAAAACATTATAGTATCGTTTTATTTACAATGCACTTATAATATTATTTTAAGAGCAACAAGAAAATCTAAAAATGTCATTATTATTTCATTGTGAAAATAATAACATCATTATGATATGATTATCTATTATTTTGTCATCGAATAAAAATAGACAAACAGAATTATTAAAGGCAGTTTATTTACTCAAGAACAATATTATTATATATTATATGTATATTAAAATTATAAATATATATTTTATATATATAAATAGGTAGCGTATACTCTTGTATCATTATTTTAGTCTAAATGTCAATGTAAAATTAGAGGTTTTTGGGTGTCTATTATATTATATTATATTATAGCGTATCATAATATTTTATTAATATAATCGCAATTCCCTAAACCCAATCCCTATAAAAGTAACTGTGCGTGCCCTATTTATAAGTACAAAATATGTTGTGTGGTAACTGTGGTCTGTACTAAAATTAAATGGTACATTTAAAAAAATATCTAGTGACCTAGTGTCACACTACAATACAAACTGTAGATCTTTTAATAAATTGTATTCCGAGAAAATAGTTTATAATATTTTGAATGCAACTAGCTATTTTGTTGTAATTAAGAAACTAAAAATTTTGTATTCGTGAAATGTTAACCAAATATCTTCAGTATTACCTATAGGTACAGACTACAGGGTATAACTTTTAAAATATTTTGAGTTTTTTTAAAGCATTTATGGACATTTAAATTATTCTACTTTTTCTGTTTTTTTTTTTTTTTTATAATTATGAATAAAAATCTAAGATTCCTCAAAAAGCTTGATAATTTACTACAATGTTTCTCATATAAGTCATAACATACTATCCCTGCAAATCAAAAATTCAAAATTCAGTTTTATTTCACGATAACTGTAAATGACCATTTTAGTTAAAATTTTGAGAAAACTAACCCTCTAAATATACATAATACCTAAAGTTTGAAAATGTAACAAGATTTTAAAAAAAAATGTATGTGTTTCTGGAGTTCGGGCGTCAAATATGAAATAACAATGTTTTTTCAAACGATTTAAGTATTTCAAAAAATTATTTTTCGTTATCTTGAAATTTGCACCAAATGTTTATATTGATATTATTTACACATATTATGATATAATTGTTTAATTCAAGTTTCTACGACAATAAAGTACTTTTTTAATTTTAACCAAAATTCTGAAATAATTTGATAGTAAACCGTTATCGTATGCGTAAAATTTTTGATTTCGTGTTAATCAAAACTAGACGCTCGTAAATTCTTTTATGTAATAAGGTTCGATTTTTTGACCATTGTAAGCAGCCTTTTATTAAATTATAAATTCTAAACTATGAATATAAAATGTTATCTACTCTGCAGGGGCGAGTTTTATCACATGCAAAATAACATGGATAAATTTTTAATTTTGAAAAAAAAATATAATTTTCTTCCTTTAAACATAGGGAAACGTAAAGTTGTCTTTTTTACTCATGGTAAAAATCCTATTGTTTACAATTATTCATTAGATAATACAGTTTTAAATAGAGCTCATTCAATAAAAGATCTTGGTGTTCATTTTAGCTCAGATATATGTTTTAAACGAAATCATGAAAATATGCTCGGCAAATTTTATAAAATGTTAAGACTTCATAAATAGGAACACTCAACAATTTAATAACCCTACTACAATAAAAACAATTTATTGCTTGCTTGTACGATGTGTTCTTGTATACGCATCACTAATTTGGAGTCAATCGTTAACCACTCACATTCACGGTCTAGATAATATCCAATATAAAACTTTAAAAAGAATTGCCCATATGAATAGGTACCTATTTCTAAACATTCGATTATGCCAATTCAAAATTTAGTAAACTTAGATTCTCTCCAACTAAGACGTCAGTTATTTCGTTTATGTTCGGAAACGACTTGTTAAATTATAATATTGTATGCCCTGAAATTTTAGCTCAGGTCAATTTTATTGCTGTATTCCCTCTTTCTACCTGAGAAATTAAGATATTTTTGCCATTCCATTGTTCAAGTTAAATTCAAGTAACGACTCCTTTTTTATTAGAGCTCTAAAACTTGCAAATTTAGTCTCCAGCACCTTAGATTTTTTCAATAAAACTCTGGGTCAGGGGCGTCATTTCAAATTTTTAATAGGGATGCAAACATTTGAATCAGGTCAATTGTTTCCTCCACCAGGCCATTTATATATCCTGTTTATTAAGCGGAACTTAAAAATAGGGCTGCCAATGTATAGTCTGAATCCCCCAAATGACGCTCCTGCTCTGGGTACTTTTAAATTTAAGTCAATTATATTTTTTTTAAAACATTATAATTTTATATTAGTCTTTCAGTGTTTTCTTAATATTTTTATATATTTAATTATTTGTTTACTTATATATGTATATACATACTTTTTAATATGATTTAGTGTTGTACATAATAATTACTATATTTTCTAAAATTATTATATTTTATCCATTAATGGTCATTATACCACACTCAATTTTGGAAAAAGGGCGTTGAATTCTAAATAAATAAATAAATAAATAAATAAATAAAAAATGATCTATTTGTTTAAAACAAATATATAAAATATAGGAATATTAGGCCTAAATATTCAAATAACCAAAAAGTATATACATTATATAGAATAACTTCAATAACGATATTTTATAATAATTATTTTATCATAATACATGGCTTTGAAAACATTTATGAAAAATAAATAAATATTACAAACGCCTATAATTAAATATAAATAAATAAGTGCAATATTTAGAAAATAAAATCTTGTGAACACAATGCCAATTTTATCAACTGGTGAAAGTTTCAATTTTTTACGACTTATACTTTTAAATTATATCAAAAATCTAATATAGTATACCTAAGTATAATCTAATATAGTATAGTATATAATATAGTACTATGGTAATATAGTAATATAATATAGGTAGTAAATTCGTTTGAGTATAAAAAGTTTTTTTACGCGATTTCGAAAAATTTTAATTTCAGACCCTTATACCTAAAAATTGTTCATATAATGACGCTCTAGTTTTTTGTATAGTTATTTCAAAGAAATCTCATTCTAAACTTTGTACTTAGATGTAATTTGAACTTACTCAACCCTTAAATGTAAATACTAAAACCTTTTCATTTAAAAGTGATTTAAAATACCTATTAAAAACTTTAAAACTCGTTTTTTAGTTTTTTGAGTTCACTATTTTGAGAACCATTGTTTTTATTTTATTTTCCGGATTTTTAATTTCCGGAAAATAACGGTCCGGGATCTTACGTTCCGGATATTAACGGTCCGGGATCTTACATTCCGGGTTTTAACCGTCCGGGTTCTTACATTCCGGTTTTTAACATTCCGGATTCTTACGGTCCGGGGATTTACATTCCGGTTTTTTACGGTCCGGGTTTTAACATTCCGGTATCTCACATTCCGGAATATTACGGTCCGGACATTTTAATTTCCGGATTTTATACTTCCCGTACTTTTAAATTCCGAATTGTTACGGTCCGGGATTTAACATTCCGGAATTTCACACTCCGGAATTTAACGGTCCGGACATTTTACTTTCCGGATTTTAACGTTCCGGCCAATTATTTTCCGGATAATTACGGCCTCCCATAAAATCAAATAGACTTCTGAGAAAATAGTTTTTCACAGTACCAAAATTATTACTAACAACTCGCTAGAGTGACCTGTGCACATTTAGGTTGTGTCCTAATACTAAGGTTTTGGCATGGGGATTTTTTCCATATTTATACTTTCTTGACCCATTTAACCCTCTTAGAGGTTAAATTTTGAAAAATATTATCTGAACGAATGTCTACAGCATGAAAAGAATCTACTGACCAAATTTCATACTCATAGCTTCAACGGTTCCGGCTTGGTGGAATTTTCTATTTTTAGACTTCAACCCTTTTAACCCCCTTAGGGGTGGAATTTTGAAATACCCTTTCTTAGCGGATGCCTACGCCATAATAGCTATCTGTATGCCAAATTTCAGTCCAATCCGTCCATTGGATTAAGCTGTGCGTTGATAGCAGTCAATCAGCTTACTGTTTTATATATACAGATTACACTGAAGCTTTGCTCAGAATCGTTTTATACTAAAGAAATGAGTCATCATTTCTTTAAAACTTAATACATTCATCACCAATATCTTGTCCGAGGACCGAAGGGACGAACTTGTAACACCAACATCTCACTTACCAGCTTTTTTTGTAATTAAACCCTCATAAAATATTCAATTAGATATAACTCATTTAAACTTCAATTGTTATAACAATTATAACTCATTAGAAATAAACTTAAAAGAAATCAGACAATATCGAAAAAAATCGTATAATAATTTATTAAAGTGTGTATAAAAAAAAATCCTGACTAACGACTTTTGAACTTTTGTTAGGATAATTAGGTAGGTATATGAGTAAGGTCATATTAAATTTTCAGAACTTTTTGTCAAATATTTAAAATTATATTACATAAAAACTTTCAAACAATTTGGTAAATTAAAAGTTCTATAGTTAAGTCAAAAGTGCTATAATTGTTCTGAAAATGTTGTCCAATATAAAAAAGTATGTATTTGATATTGGATAAAATGTTCAAGTTTCTAGCTTCAATACTTCTCGATTTATGACTAAATACCTAAAACCATAAGATCCTTCGCTTCACTCAGAATCTAAAATCTGAACAGTGAAAATCTCGTTTACGGCGGATTTTTACCGATTTTACCGTTTTTACTCAGTTTTTCGATCGTTATTCATGATTACTGGAAAAACTATGGATATTTTGGAAAAATGACCTCTCTAAAGTACCATCTCGGTTCAATTTCGAATCTAAAAAGTTGCTGGACGAATTTTTTGGACAAGGATTTCTATACGAAAAAGTGTTTACAGAAAAAAAACAAAAACATCATTGTAAAACCATATGATCCTTCGCTTCACTCAGAATCTAAAAAAGGTTTTCTCTAATATCGTATTTATTTTATGTAATTTATAATTATTTAAAATTGGATTGGGCAATAATTTAGGTCAACAATTCAATTTGTATTATTCATGAAATATTGCATGTTGTAAACAATTCAAATATGAAAATATTCGGTTACCATCGTGTTTACGTGATAAATTATTATTCTCGTAAATTAGTGTAGGTACACATCGTATGTTTATACAACTGTAACTATGCATATAAAGATACAATTTTCATTTGGATTTTGTCGATTTTGGTTACTTCTTTCAGGTTTAAATAAAAAATATGTCGGTGCTAAAAGTGGATCTGACACGAGTTCATAAAAACCATACATTATTGTGCAAATATAATATATACACATTAATATAATAATAACCATCAGAACAAAACCTAAAAAAATTAACAACTGCGAAAATATATTATCGAATTGGCCTATTTACGCAAAGGTGTGGCGGATTAATCTATTACCCCACCTGACTTTGTTTTATATAGGGCACATACGTGTTATTAGAAAAATTACCAGTGAGTGCGTCTAGTTAATTGCTGTATATTAATTTGGGTAGCTAAATATTTTATAAGTAAGTGCTGCCTAAGAGCACACGAATTACTATATATATGTATCAATATTTTTCCATAAAATTAATATATACTATCATAGTAGTTCTTAATATTACACCGTCTAATTTGGCACAAGTTTATAATTAGTGCTTTGAACTGATAAAATTACCGATCACTATTACATACGTATATGCAATGCAGTTTATTTCTATCCATCAAACCACTATATATGTAGAACATATCTATTCTTTTCTACTATCAACTTATCATTCAATCAGACTGTTCAAAATAATCAGGAGGTGGGTCACTTAATACAGATGGAAAATTCCCCGGCGCCATGTACTGTTATTATACGGTTATAAGTTTATAAAAAAAGGACATCAACTTTTATTATTTTTAATATAGTGAAAATTCTACACCATTTTTATTTTGTTTTATTAGTTTTTTCGCTATGAAATAAATTATTAAATTTTTAGATATAACATTATTTATACCTTATTATTTGGTGCAATATACGCTTTTGAATTTGAAAATGATGGACTTAAAGATGTGTTCGGGTCACAAATAAATAATTTTGATTTATATTTTACTTTGAATTAATCAACGCATTTTTCGTTCATATCTGTATCGAATATAAATGCTTACGAAATTATCCATTCAGTTTTAAGTCATCTTTTTCTAAATCGCTATTGAAGAATCGTAATGAAAATAAATGTTTTAATGTCTGAATCACCAAAAAAAAAAGGTTATCCTCGACGTAAGTATAGAACATGTCTACAATTGTTTTATTATATGATCGTTGTGGAAGGGTAGTCAGA